>JAXBDA010000156.1:0-112004 GCA_036023075.1 Gaultheria prostrata | reverse complement strand
GTCATACATTTCCATCCACTTGCTAACGGAAGGGTAACATTGAAGTAAGTCATAAACTATGAGGGTAAAATTGAATCAAAAACATTTACAAGGACGAAATTGAAACGAAGACTATTTTATGAGGACCAAATCGGTAGATAAGCCTTGTTATTTTCATGTATTTTTAAAATGTTTTTTAGAATAATGGTATGATACAGACGGAGACAGAAGTGCACGTATTCGGAGACACCTGTCTCCGGAATCATCCGATGCATATAAGTCAAAATGTCTCCGAATTTGTGCACTTGTGTCCTTATCAGGAATATTTTTTATCTTGTAAGATGTAGTCGAAATATATTACTCGACACAATTCAATTCGTTTCGAGGCAAATAAATAAATTTAATTCAAGATTCATCCAATTCAAAAAAGTAGAAACAAATAGGAGTATAATTTTTTCGCCTACAATAATTTTTTGAGAATTTTTTTATTTAGATTTGAGTCACAATTTTATGTTTTTGAGTTCCTTAAGATGAATCAATTGCCATAGAAATTATGACTCACAATTATGACAAAAAGATTCTTGAAAAGCCAAAACAAGAAAAAAGAAAAAAAAAGGCAACAACGAAGTTAGGCCAATTGGGATTAACTAAGAAGAGAAATTAAAAACTAAGCAAAATCTTAGTCTTTGTTTGGAACATAAGGAATGGAAGGGGAAAAAAGGATAGCCAAATTTTTTTTTCCTTCTTAGTTGTATTTTCTCTTTCTTTATCTTTCCATGAGTTCCAAACAAAGCATTAGCCTCATCCGTGATTTTCTTTAATATAAGCAATTTTTAAGGCTTGGAATTTGTATAGGTGGAATGATATAATTCATAAAGAAAAATTAGGTTTTTTTTTTTATTTGGGGAAGTCTAGTCACACATCAATTTTTAGCCCACTTTTTTTTTAAGTGCTTAGAATTTGTATAGGTGGGATGCTATAATAGGAACATGGGTGTGTTTTTTTTTTTTGCTTGCTCTTGTTTTCTTTTTCTTTTTTAATCTGGTGCTCTTGTATTTTGTTGATTCTTGATTTTTAAACACTCTTTCCAGAACCAATTTTATGACAATGATTCTACTAGTATCTTATAGAAATTTAAAAGTTTAGGAACACAATTTTTAGACACAACTCCTGACACAAATTGTGGGAAACCACTGAATGTATGCGGTCACGCATGCATGCCTCGAACGGTTCTGAACACAAGTATATCCAGAGTTGCGTTTTAAAGTCGTATTTCTATCATTGATCTTATACGATATGGTTTTAGCGTGTCACCGGTAAAAAACAAATCCTGTTTCAGCGAACATCGCAATATTCTACGTTGCAATTTCAATTTTGAATTAGTTAGTCATTCTGTAACGTGAAATTAGCATATATTTTACTGAATATTGAATTCCTATCTCTATTATTGGTGACATGGAGAGATAGAGATACAACGTAAGATTAGAGTTATTTATTACAGTTATAATGAAGTACATTTGCTACATGTGGATTGTCGAACCACCCGTCGATTTCTTTTGGCCTTCTCCTATATTATTTTTTTCTTAATTATTTGCATTGCTGTATAAGGAGAGAATATAGGAAACAATTGATGTCGTGGAGTAGCACGTAGCCCTAAAATCTAATGTTTAGCTGTAGGCCTGCAAATGAGTCGAATCGAAATGAACTTTAGAATATTCAGGTTCGTTTGTTAAGTTTTTAAATAAATTTGAGTCGAGCTAGAACTCGATGAAAATTTGACGCGCAGAGCTTATATTTCAATTTAGAACTTTTTGTTAGTTAGCTACTTTTTTTTTGTTGAGAAAGTTACAATTTTATTTTTTTTTGTTAGTAGGCTACTTTATATAATTAAGCCTTTTTTTTTCTTTATTCAATTTTTTTTCACATTTGTTAGTTTTGCATTAGATTTTTTTTTTAAAGATTTTTGGTTCGTGTCGATGAGAGAAACCTAGAAAGTAAAAAATTGTGAAACAAATTAGAATTTTTTTGAATGAAAATAAAATGGTTGTACAAAAAGTTTGTCTATGCTGTACTACTTTTGTCTTTAGTGATTTTTATAAGATTTTGATTACCTTTTATTTTTTAGATTCCTCTCGTGGACGCAAAAGAAATACAAGCGGGAAAAATTGAATAAAAGCAAAAATGAATATCTTCAGAAATTATTAAAGCCAAAACAGGCATCGTGTCGCAATTTCAGTCGTTTACAAATTAGTGATACTACAACGTTATTGAACTGTTGTAGGAGTAATAAACATTTACTCCATGTGGATAGTCGAAGCACCCTCCACGTCAGTCACTTTTGACTTTGTCCAATTTTTATTTTTATTTTTCCATGTATGCCTTGCTGTATTATTAGAGAATATATTTTAAACCCTAGGACATTATTCAGCTTCTAATGTGCTATCTCTAAGGGTAGTGTAGGTGTGTGTGTTCGTAGAAAATGTTGGCAATTTGGAGAGAAATTATTTGAGTTCAAATAGAATCACCCGTGATTTGGATGGGGACAAAACTAAAAATTCATATCATAATCCCATCGACAAAAAATATCGAATTTCCTTTTATCTACCTTTCATGTGCTGAGCAATATTCTAAGAATTCGGTACATATTCATGGATTTTATATCTCTTCCGTTATAGAACCAAAAAAAAAAAGGAATGCTCAATTGGTTTGTTTTAAATTTTAGTGATGTCTAACTTCATAACAATGAGATAATTTCTTTCTCTATGCTTGCTAATTTTCTTTAACTATTATCTGATTATTAAAGTTCACGTCTAAAATAAAAGTAGGAGTCAAGTCAAGTTTTGTGATTAAAAAGGGTTAGGCACGAATATCATGTAGTGTATGTAAATAAGTGGCAAGAAAATTACCTAGAAAATTTGTCCGGGCGCTCTCGTAAGTAAAAAAAAAAAACCCAACTTAACTTTCGTGGGACATACTACTATATTCATAACATGTCCCAATGAGTTTTGATGGTAAATTTCACATAAATGTATAGCTAAAATGAGGGTTGGGACATGTCCCGACGAATAATACATTAATAATTTTCAAATACTGGTAAGGGCATATTCGGGAAACAAATAATTTTTATATTTTGAACTGTGCATTGTTAATTAACAATAGATTTTGGGATTATGATGACAATCTGTAAAAGTGTGATTGATAAATGCAGAATTTTGCGAGTGGAAGAATATTTACAATCCAAAAAAAAACCTCTAGAGATTATTTTGAATTCTGCATTCGGTAGTCATGAATGGACTGGGTATATGCTTTTCTTTTTATTCATTTACAGTAGTAGGCATGATAAAAAGAAAAGAAAGTAAGATTATGAATAAATAATACAGCTCCAAGAGTTAGTACAGTTGGTTGGTAGATTTGCTCCCCACACTATTAACCAGGGTTTGATTCTTCGGGTCGGGATGAAAAGAAGCGTAATTTCTTTTGAACTCCCGAGTCCTAGCATGGATGGTCTGCCTTTTACCGGACCGAAGAGTGAAGTAATCGAAGTGTGCGTAAATTAACTCAGACAACCCAGGACATCAAACCAAGAAAGAATAAAACAATACAAAGCATCTTGTACATGTCTTGCAATTGGGGAACCTTGGTTTTTGGATATCATTAATGGTGTTTGGATTTCACAAAGGATACAAAGATTGGTAGGCCTAAATGGGCGAGATATATATGAACTTTTGGCATACACACAGGTAGCTAGGCCGCAGGATTCGATGTCCTAACGCCCAAGACCATTGTTGGGAATAATGCTCGACTCCATTATTCATCCCAAAGCTTGTCTCTAGTTCATAAAGTATTGTTTTCTAGTGCAAGCAAAAAAACACACCTTTTTTTTTTTTTTTTTTTTTTTATGTTTTTGAAATCGATGAAGGGTGACAAGGGGCAAAAATAATGGAAAACATAGAGAGAGGTCCTACACTTGATTAAGGAAACATTTTAAGAATCCGCAATAATGCTACAATCGCCCAAAGATACACGCGAGCTTCGCTACAACCACACACAACTTGCACACACTTAAGACACAAGACCTCACATGTTTAGTGGGCTCCACACCACGATCTTGTGTCTTAGTGTGTGCAAGTTGTGGGGTGCAAACGGGCCAAGCTTTGTTGTGCTAGAGGCTCGTTTACTAAACGAGCCAAAGCTCGGTGTTCGAGCTCGGCTCAGTAGTAAACAAGTCAGATTTATTTACTTAAAGAGTCCCTACAAATGAGTCGAACCTATGCAAAAGAGTTGAGCTTTTTCGACCCAACCGAGTTTTATTGTATTAAGTTCGGCTCGAGCTCATCTCGATTGCTAAACGAACCTAGCCTCTAGCTACTTGTGAGTAGCTCGCTTCGTTTGTAGTCCTACACACGCACTTCTACAAATATTCACGTAGTATGGGGTCTGCACCTACCAATCGAGAAGTGTGTATGATTTCCTATATCCATGCAAGTGTTTCTGTAAATTATGCTATAGAAAATGTTTTTATCCGACTCATTTATTGATCTACCAGCAAGTCCAATGGACTCGTAAAATGAGGGAAGTTGGTTGTCATTGTTTTTTCTCCCTTTTTTATTTTTTGAATTTCAATTGCTCCAACAATGTGTACGTTGAAATTGCAGTAAAGACAAATTTGTTGTTAGAAATTAACACCAAAACTGTTTTTGTTGGCGCCAAAACTCTAATGCATACGGCTTATATCATGTTCAGCGTACAAACTTTTTATGCACTAGAGTTTTGGCACTAAAACGTTATTTAAAATCCAATTCCAGCCATTAAGTTGATGCGAGCTAGTCAATTTGTAGAGAGAGATGGTGGTTGCTGTATATGCTGGATCTCGTTCTTTTTATTTCCAGAAATACCAAAGATAGAAGCGCGAGTACATAGGGTTCCAAACTTCCAATACTTTTAGGGCCCAATTGTTAGGGCGATAAGGAGAGAGGAGTCTTAGCTAGTCCCACCCGCCACTCTAGGATAAGCTTATCCGGATTGGTTAAAAGACCAAATTACTCAACCCATTTTGCATTCTCAATGCAATCATTTACCGAGGATAACCGAGTAATTTTTCACATTATTCACCCACTCATATCAACTACTCGAATCAAGTATAAGCTAATCCTCCCTCAACTAACCCCCAAATAACATATCCAACCTCTTATCCACCCTTCTTCCTAATCCACCCAAAACCCGCCCAAAAAACGAGCCGAAATATTGCAAGGAAAATCAGAAACATAAGATCTTTTCCCACTTCTTTGCCAACTCCATGGTGTTAAAACGCTCATTTTAAGAATGGGTGATCCAGTGTTGCAATCTTCTTCTTCTTTTTTAAGATAAACGTGTTCCAAAATCATATCATATGAAATATAATCAGCTTGATTTTTGATATGCTTGATGTCTCAACGAGCTAAACAAATAAATGGTCTCGATCATTGAGGTGGGAGAAAGAACCCTTTTCAGGCTGAAATTGTTCTCTCCAATCCATTTGAAGGATTGGATAGGAGCTGGACTCGTCCTCCCCCAACCTCATTGCCCAACTTGAGAATCCAAAGCTGTATATATTTTGGGTACCTAATCTTGAGAGAGCAGGAGACCTCCCTCGATTTCCAAACAGAGCAAATTTGCAGCAGTTGACAAAACGAAAATCAAATTCAGGGCACATTCACAATGAGAGAGAGAAACCTAAATCAAGCACTCAATGTCCAGTCAAAACCTAAAGGAAAATTAGAGTCAAACCCTATTTCGCGGGAAATATCAAGTTCTCAAGTTCAATACGAAGATTCACCACAATCGAGCAATCTTGTATCTACAATCGAAATGGGATAACAAACTTGCAACAGTGAACACACAGAAGTAATGACAATCTATAAGCGGGGTAATGCATATTTTCCTAAATGTACAGAGCCGAATCCCAGCATTCTCCAGTGATAAGTGAGAACATAGGGCCTCATCAATTATAACCCACAAGTTGAATTTAAAATTGAAACCAATACCAGCAAAACAAGGGTTCTTCAAACTAGGGTTCCATCATTGTCAGCTATTTCCAGGTTCGTTAGCGGAGGGAACCTTTGCAGAATAACTCGACATGTCTATGTCAATGAGCGTTGTTAGGTCATAGGGAACAGAATCAGAATTCGATACATCCATCAGTAATGAAGAGTTCATTGGCTCGGGGTTTTTGGAATCATTTGTTGGGCCAGAATGTTGGGGACTACTACTACTGGAAGAAGAAAGACTAGAAAGCTGTACCTCATCCAACTTGTTCATAACTGTGTGTTTGTTATTTCTAACCGTATCCATCTCTGAACCAGTTGGAACGAAGGTCCGTGACCGATACTTCTTTTGTCCATCCTCACCGTCACTACTGTTGTTGTAAAGCACATAGTCATGGTAAGTCGGAGCAAACTGCATGAAACAAAAAGAAAATTATCAATGATATGTCCTGTAAAAGAATTTGGGTACGAGATGCTCCACCCTTTTTCATCCTAAAAGAATCTGTACAGCAGTTGCTCTTAAAGCTCGATATTTGTGTAGTCTATTGCTCATTGAGGTCTCATGACCGACATCTTTAGAAGGATACCCGATCACATCTTCGCCTTCTTTCTTGTGTCATGTCACTCAAATAGGAGTGAGCATTCTTTTGACAACTTACTTTTAAAATCCACTTTGGCATTGCCTTCTTGCCACCATTGCGCATACATATGGGGTGGCCCCATCGCCTTACTCTAAAATGCTATTAGCCAAATTTAAGGTTTTTGATGCAACAAGGTGAAAGCTTTGTTTGGGGTTATTTGGTTGGAGCAGGTAGTTGATTTATTTTCGTGGTTTACTTCTGTTTGCATTTTCTTGTCCTTTTCTTCTCTTGTAAGTTGTACCAATGTTCCTTCTTTTGATAAAATAAAATCTCATGAGTCGAATCTATTCCCTTCCAATTGATAAATTATTTAGTCTGAATCGTATATTCTAATTCTCAAGCAATTGCATTTCCCAACCAAAGAAGAAGATATATGGGATGCTTAATTTCGCACCTCAGATATTTAGCTTATTTATCTTTTCAGGTTTAAAACTCAGAACAAGTCAAAAGGGACATTTCCGAAGCTAGATTTTAAATCAACTATTTAAAGATAGCCTTTTATTAGAATCGACATCTTCACCTGGTGAACTGTGTCATGGTAGAAGTCATTTAACTTCAAAGCATGTGCAAGGCTCCCAGTGAATCCACAAGAGCCACCAATGTTGGCACCAGCATACTCTTTGTACGGAAATGCATAAAGATGGCCCGCAGCTGCAATAAGCATCTCGACACATATTATAAAGTTCTGGAATTCAGCAGCCTCCTCTGCATCCTTTATAAATCCAGACTTCGCGGCAAGAAATACAAGAACACCCTAACGAGGACAAAAAAGAGTATGAGAAACATTTGTTAGTCCTATTAACCCCAAATGAATAGTTCTACATAATCCAGTTACAATGAGGACAGAAGTGAGAAATCAGTTCTATGGATACTCATACTCATACTCAAAAACAGCAATGCAAAATGCCTCGGGGGTTTACACCATTTTTATTACCAAAAAAATGCAGGAAAAGAAACAGGCACCCGGAAATACTATGTAAAAGGTCAGAGAGTCCCGGTTTATCCAAAAATTCCTGAGTTATTGGCATTCTAATAGCTAAATCCTGCATCAGCTGTTTCTTTAGATAAGATTCCATCACCTTGGTCGCAAATCGAGTTGACAAATATTCATACCATCAGATCTGTAACAAATGTTGTCATCCCAATTGAGATTATCGTTTGCAGTTCCAATAGTGTAGATTCGTGGTGAACGTTGTGGTCATAGTGGTGGCAGACATTTGTCAAATGTTTATTCTAAATTTGAAAGATGCTTGAAGAATAACAAAAGCTATGGTCAAATGGACTATAGTGTGATGTTGAAACAGAAGGCGTAGAAGGTAATGGGTCCGGCTACTTAATACAATGGAACAATAACTCAATTGTTCACCGCAGAAATGGGTCGAAGAATAGCTTCTACAGGACGCAAATGCACATATTGTTCTTTAATCAACAAATAAAATCTCGGCCACAATGTCATCGTGATGTTAAATTATCATATTTTACTGATAAACTTACGGTCGATTAGCCAAGAGCACCTCAATACCTCATACATAAGAAAAAGTAGAGGATTACAGATAATGAACGTCCCCTACCAGAATAAGGATTCAGAAAGGGTAAAACAGCAATTCAGTTCTAAAATGAACAAAATTAGACACAATAACCTACCTGCCAATAGGTCAGGAAAACGACTGATTTAATAATGATAAACTTTGGAACTGGATTGAATGGCTGAAGCAAATCTCTGCATGCGAAGTAAAATAAGGCCAGTGCATAGAGAGCCATTGAGTACGATAAGGTATAGATGATCGTGAGATACAGGTATGACTGGTCGGCACTGAAATTTCCATCATGATATTTCCCATTCCAATAGAGTATGAATGTCACCGCGACTAAAATGGGCTTGAGCATCACAAACTGTAAACAACCTTGCTTACATCTCCGGATAAAACGCCTGCATAGCTTTAGAAGTTTCAGAAAAGTGATTCATTAAGGATGAACCAAGATTTTCGTATGTTCAAATGTGAGAAATAGTAGGAATTGGAGGAAAACATGGTCATACGTGCCTCAGAGTGGTAAAATAAATGCACCATCAAAACTTTTGAGTACGGAAGCAGTGCACATAAGGAAGTGACCAAAAAGAATAACAAACATGAAATTCCATTCAAATAAAACCAACTTCATAACGATTATCAATGCAAAGCAGAGTACATAAGGAGGTGATCGAAAATAGTTAACAAGGTTGTATTCCATTCAAAAGAATCAAACTCAGGATAATGATATAGGAGTAATAAATTATTTCCGACATCCATTGCAGTCATTTTCAAGAGTCTTTAACTCACTCAAATAACCGGAATCCCTTGTCACATGGATTAAAAACACTCGAAGTACACGGGGGATTGATTTAGAAACTACTCACCCATCTAATGGAATGGGAGGAAAGCAGCATGTCATCAGGCAACAATTTGGCTTCAGAACACGCCCACTTAAACTCAAGACGACAGCTCCTGGGCCGCCCACCCATGCCAGGCACAATGATAAGAAATTATAAATGACCCATGCTTCATATCTGAAACAGCGGAACGACAAACTTTTACTTTCCTCAAAGGAAATAAACCAATTCAATACCACCTATCTGATAAATAACCTACAATCATGAGAATCATTGATATCATACAAAAGAAAACAAAGGCATGTTAGGGGGCCAAGAATGTCACCAAGACAAATAAATGAAAACGAGATAACCAAGAATTTAATCCCCAAATGGTGCCTCAATCACGGACCCCCAGACCCAGACCATTAACGAATATAAACCAGAGGAAAGCAACCAAAACAGGCTAATTCTCAGTTTTTTCCACAAAACTCTTTTCCCATTTCCAATTGATTGAGGAGAGATTTTCCCTCCAGTGGAACACAGACTGACAGAAATCGACTATAAGACAAAACACAATAGTAAAGACAAGAAAAGAAGAGTTAAAAACTATTGACAACCTGACAAGTGCACAAACAAGAAATACGGATAAAGAAGGAATTCTTACATTTCCCGAATGGAATTGAAGTAGATTGAGCTCTCATTTAGGACGAGTGACAAGAAAGACATCAATGCATAAACCTGTCAAGGTGAAGGTTATATTTTACGGTCAGAGAAAACAAAGATAAAAGAAGATACTAGATGAACTCATAGTATCACAACAGTACCTTCAGGAGGGGAAAAAAAAAAGGAGGTAAAATAATCACATTTGGGAACAAATTAACAAAATGAAAAACTCAAGAGACAGATGCTGAAAGAGAGTAAAAACAAGAATGTGACCTAAAAACGATGTATCAGAAAAGCATGCTAGCCGCAATCAAATGCAGAAGTCCATAATGGAAGTTTCGAATAATGAAACTAATAAGACATAATCAAGTCACAAGTTTGGTCGAGTAAGCCCATACATACCTTCAATAATCTTTCTAACTAGGCACGACAAAAAGGCTCTTATTGGAAGTAAGCAATAGTGCTAGCGTCAACATTGTTTCACTAAGCCAAATAAAACTGGGAAACTCAACTCAACTGGACTTGTAAACTAGCAAGCTGAAGTTATTCTTCCAGGCTTTTTTTGGCTCTGTTTGCTCAAGGCTTAAGGCTGGCTATTCATTTTTTGGCAATTTGGCTAGGTCAGTTATATTTATACTTATACTAATAAAAAAAAGGCTACGTCATATGGTTCAAGGCCTTTAAGCTGATTTTCAATGGTTGTGTTTGGCTTTTTGGGCTTTCGGACTTAAAATACCAGTAATCATAGCTTAGACAGGCAGGAGACACTCAAAAACAGGTGATGAAGTAAGTGAGAACAGAGGTGGTCTTCAGAGTGAGAAGAATGGGAGCGCAAAGATGGAGGAAGCCTTTGCATAAAAGAAGCAAGCTCATGGAAGCCGGCTGGAGGCACATGCCAATAGGGGACACCAAGTACGAAGGACAAGTGGCCTCCTTTATGAGTCTGATAAACCGATCCACCAACTGGACAAAATGAGAATGGGTGCCATCAAACCACCCTTACGTGAAGCTCAACTAGTTTTTCCACTCCCACTCTCGCACCATGGAACGTCCCATAATTCGAACAAGACAACAGAGACAAATGAGAATTGTGCATATATTGATATATTTTGAAATAGTGTTATCACTTGAAAGTTTGAAAGACCAAGCACAAAGAATAACTTGGACAAAATATGTAACTAAAGAATGGAGAAATGCAATGTCAGCAACACATATAAGCAAGAGACAAGTGCACACTCTAGTTATTAAACTCAAACCTGAAAGTCTAAAAATCAATCTTTAAAATCAAAGCAATGTGAGAAAAGACATCTTCTAATCACTCAAAAGTTTTGTGGCGATTGCACGATATAATGACACCGGTCCATACAACACTGAAATGAAAGAAAATGCTAAAATAATAGAACCGGATTTTTGCTACAACAAACATTTGACCTCTCTAAAAATTAAAGAACGCCCTAATGTCTTAATCCAGTGCAACAAGGTCACAAATTTAACTTCAATCCAACTCAATACATAAATCAAAATTATAGCACAATTCACCGTACAAGTATTTGATGGCCCAGGTCATTTGTTGGGGTCCACCCATGGGGTTGATGCCCAAGGAATTGAATAATTTCTATTTGGAAAGGTATTATTCAAGGCAAGGGAGTGTCTTGGTCAAGAAGACTAATTAGAAGGCTAATTGGTTAAGGAAATCTTGGCTAAGGAAATCCTATTGAAATTAGGAAACAAGTTGTGACCTAAGGTTACCATTCGGTATGAGGATATCTTAAGGCTTACAAATACCAAAAGGGTATTACAATGTTCTAAAATCGATAGGCGCTAAGCATCGGCGCTAGTCGGGCGGTGAAGGGACACTTAGCGCCTAGGCGTCGATTAGTCAGCTGCCTAGGTGCCTAGGCGGGGACTAGGCGCCGACTGGTTGGCTGTTTAACCTAAGCTTTGGACCACCACTAACGCCCATGCGAGGACTAGACGGCCGACTTTTAGAACACTGGGGTGTTAGGGTTTTGAGAGATACAGAAAGAATTGGTGCGAGCAAGGGAGAAAATATTATGAAAGTTAAGAAAGAGATAAAAATATATTAGCGAGCATGGGCTTGGGGACTAATATTTTTCTATATCGTTGTATTCAATCAATATAGTGGGATTCTCTTTTGTCCGTGGAGTAGGTATTGAGGCCGAACCACGTTAAATTCTGATTTTTTCTTCTGTTTGTGCTTATTTAATTTTGTGGCGTGCTTCTGTTGTGGTGGGGGAGTAAAAATCCTAACACCATTCCTCTAGGTGATCTTGTTATTAAGTGGGTAAAATTGGTGACCATGCTATGAGGGTAGTGGAGAAAGAGAGGCGATTTATGCATTTGCTATTCTATTTGGTTAAGAAATTAGCATTGATAATGACGTTAACTTGATTACATATCTAGGAAAGAGATCTTTATAAAGAATTGATATTGAGCTTTTACGAGTGATTTCGTCAACTCACCAAAGGTAGTAGTACTCTTTCTTGTAAACTATGAAGCACCGACACTCCTAGAGGCCGGCATGTCACCGTTTCAGACACGGGGACATGGAAAAATACGGATGGGACAAGCCACATGTCGTGTCCATTAAATTTAACAAATTTTTTTAGAGGACACTGCCGGGAAACGGGAGGGGCACGGCGGGGATGCGTATAGAGACACGACAAGGGTTGAATATGCAATTTGTTTTTATTTTTATGGGGGTAAATGGGTATTACTCCAAATATTTTGGGTTAAAAGTGTAACATGATGTATATATGATGATTGTTTATATATATATATTGATGCTTCATGCTTATACTTCTTCCAGAAATCCCGTGTGTGCGTCTGTGTCCATATCTGTGCTACATAGCTTGTAACAACGTGTTTTGGTTGTACCAAAAATTGTTGTGAATATTAGAGCTCTTTGTGTCTTATTGTTCTAATGGAGTTCATAAGCTTGTTTTGCTAATGCCTAACATCGCGAAATTTCCTCGAGCTGCCATTATTGCAGCTACACAACATCCATAATGGTCCCCTAGTCAATCAGAATCTAACTGCCAAAACTCATCGTATAAAAATTGTTGATGAAGTCATGAAATTAACTTGATCCCATTTATTTCGCAACTTCTATACCGTTCATTCCATTTCGTGCAGGTCAAATTCAATAACTATGTTGTGGAAGATCTTCTAAACCTCCCAAAGGCTTTCTAAGTTCGTCAAGCTTAAAATACAGTCCTAATTTCCCTTCCCCGTCCTCTATGTGGTTAGAGATCTTCAAATGCGGACACGGGGATCCTGTAGGGCACATCTGGAGTGATTAACAAACATATCTGAACCATCAATTGCGAAGATTGACGGTCTGGATGTGCACTACAGGATCCCCGATTCCTTTAAATACCACATTTAACGGTCCGAACTCTATCTCTCATTACCATAACTCCAAATCACTAACCAAATGCCTGTTCACATGTCTCAACAAGTAAAGAGATGTTTCAGCTTCTTGTGTGATGGACTTGTGTTTGCTAGAAAGCATGTATCTTTAATTGTTTTATTTCAAATGAATTGCTAGAAACAGACACCTAATACAAAAAGCCCGGAGCCTAAGACCCGCATTTCCCGATATGGAGGGAAGCACTAGGCCTACGTCACCTGCATCACATGTTAAAGCATATTCTACATAGATAAATGTTTTTTCGACATGTATTTGAAAAAGGCAACCCCTGATGTATTATTGCATAATATATAATATGACTATATTTCACACTTACATTAACATTTTTAAAAGTAAGTCTACATATGGTTTCCTACCTATATATAAACTATAAAGTGCTACTAAGTCTTGCATCCATGGATTTGACTCGATTCACGGTTAAAAGAATGGACATTTCCCTTCTTGAATTGTATATCAATTTCACAACTGCGCCAAGTATGAATTATGATTAAACAGATTCAAGTGGTCAAAGAAAGTTGCCGATGGACACAATCCTGCATATTGCATTCAATTCCTCTCCAGTATCAATGACACGTCAATAGATGCGCAAGGATCAACATAAAGTCTTCCAAAGGCAAATCCAGAACGCGACTAAAGCCTTGACAAACTATGCAATAGAAGATAGATAGAGAAAAAGCTGCAAACAAAGAAGTGTTTAAAACTCACCGGAACCATAAAAATGATTCTGACAATGTATCTCTGATAAGTGGGTTCGGTATAGTTTAATAGGTGCCTGTAAATGTGTAGAAGCGCTAAAGCAATGGCCCCAACTGTGCAAGGTAATGCAACAAGAATATAGTATATCGGCGCCATTTGCTCCCAGCTTTCTCAAGACTATAACTTCATTCACTAAACAGCTTCTTTTTTTCCTTTATGGGCACTGAACAACTTATTTTCCTTTTAGGGCACTGAAAGACATAACACCACCAGAAGGCAAGTTAATTGACAAGGTATGCAGTATTTCATACTACATAAGATTGGAAAACTCGTGGAGCAAAGACAATGTTACATCTGTCAGGCTTCAGTATTGTTCCTCTTGTCGTTATTTGTCAAACTATTGCAAATGGATATGGAAAAAATAACCTTGAAAGGGGTCCGAAAGTTTGCAAACTCTTGGCCCCAAAATTGCTATCACCTGAAACCCAGAAAAGTGAATGTTATCCTTTAGACATAGAAAAATGATTGATCCTAATCTTTGCTTTGAGAAAAGAAATGTCCTCAAATGGATTTGAATTTTAAAACTGACATACAGTAGATGCAATTAACAAGGATGTGATTGACGCCTGAAGCAAGAGGGGCTTATTTGTGTAATCCGCTCATTTGAGCGTACCAATCTAGCATTGAATTGTATAATACCAACAGAAAACAAGTAAGTGGAGAGCAAATTTGTGGGTATGCAAAGAATGTCAACACAAAAATAGATAACAGATGGAGCAAGGACAATTTTAGCACTCTCAGGCTCCAATACTGTTCTTCTTGGCTTTAATTGCAAGACTCTCGCAACAAACATTGAATATCACGCTCAAATCTTAGAAAGGTCCAATTTTTCTTTTTCTTTTTTATTGCTTTGATAAGCAAACCCTAGTCCTCAAAATTGCTATTGCCTAATACCCAGAAAACAAAAAGTGAAATACCCTAAAAAGTGGGTTTGAATGTAGATTCCACAACAAAGAACATAAAAATAGCTACAGTTCAAATTGACGCCAAAATAAAGAAGACGAAGAATAACAAATCCTCATACATGTATCTATGCATACGAATTTGAAATTATACAGCATTGAATTGATACCAGTAGATGGAAAAAACTGTGTTGAATAGAATCTGACTTTTTATCGATGAGATCGGGGAGGGAAATCGAAGCAGTGATTGTTGATAATGAAGGCAGATCTGGTTAGCCAAGGGGGCAAAATCGATTGGCAGTATGCAGCATAGAAAGCTAGAAGGCGGTGGAAGACAATAATGGCGGCTTTCACTTTCAGTCTTCGCGCTGTGACTCAGAAGCGAAAATGAGAGATGACACGCTTTGTCAGCGGAGGAGGATAAAAGATTTCGCTTAAAGACGTGTTTGGAAAAGACAGAAGAATGAACCCGAAAATGAGATAGATGGCGGCTTTCACTCTCTATTTTTTTCCCGTCTTTTTCAAGAAAGGGAAAGATGAACGGAAAACGGATTCCTTGTTGAACTTCGTGGAAGGAAATGGAAATTTTGAAACGAAAATTCTAAAATTGTCAAGGTTTAAAAAAGTATTCTGGAATGGAATGAGTGAAAATTTGTGTATTGTAAAAGTATAGTAAAAAGTATTGGGATATGTTTTTTTTTTAATATCTTTTTCTCAATTTATTGTCTGCTGAACCGACAATAGAAGGATATTTATTAAAAAAAAATTTCAATTTTTTCTACATATATTTTTTTAACTTTCTCTCCTATTTATCTCTTCGTTATTTTTTTCCTTCACTTCCACTCCCTTCCCTTCCCTTCTTTTCCCCAAGTTCCCTTCCCTTCCCTTCCCTTCTTTTCCCTAAGTTCCTAAAGAGCCTAAATTACAAACAAGAGAGACTTGTCCCAAAAACACCCATCTAAGCTATCGTAAAAAATAAGGAGTGATTTCCACGCTCTCCAATTGATATCCCCATCCTTTTTTATCTTTCAGTGAAATTTTTATGTATAAAAGTTTCATTAAAAACAAAAAAAAAAAGAGTGTGAATATCAATTTGGGGGTGTGAAAATCGATAATACCAAAAACAACTTCCATATAGGGATGACAATTTCCCCATATCCAGTGGATACCCGCTCCGCTCCGCCCCATATGGAGAATATGGGTCATTTAATGTATATTGGGCCCAATGAATGTAGTGGACTCCGTGAATACTCTCCATAAGTTTGGGCCTTGTGCACGCCGGCGCAGCGGAAGCGATGGCAGGATCGATGCATTGTTCAAATTACCAACAAGTGGTATCAGAGCCGATGGCTGACGATCTACGGGCAGACTCTTGGCACGCCATGAATAGGCTTGCATGGTGAACTCCAAGTGATGGAAGCAGAAAAAATCCAGTAGTGCAAGTAATGCGGTGTGCCCGTAACACGTGTTGCACATTGACTCGTCGGGAGCATGGTGTCAGTGAATGGGCACATTGGCTCTCAATGGAGTTTCTCGTCGGGGAGCATGGTGTCAGTCTTGGCACATTGGCTCTCGATGGATAATTTGGTGGATGGATCTGAATCAGTGGAGTTGGTTGGGTTGAGAGTGTAGATCAGAATTAAGAGGGAGTTTGGCTGCAAAGAAAAGGGCAAGGATCAATGAACGGTTCACATATGAGGGGGAGATTTGTTGGAACATGTGTGAAGGTTAAGTCCCACATTAGAAAAATATAAAGATAGTTGGACCTTAATATACAATTGGATGAGTCACCACTTACAAGGCTTAGCCTTTTAAGTGGATATGGGTCATTTAATGTATATTGGGCCCGACGAATGTGGTGGACTCCGTGGATACTCCCCAAAAGTTTGGGCCTTGTGCATGCCGGCGCAGCGGAAGCGATGGCGGGATCGATGCATCGTTCAAACTACCAACAGGGATCACCCAAAATTTTCCCCAATAGTAGCGGGTATGGTAGGATATGAAGAAAACCCACTCGGGTATGGAGCGGGGATAATTTTGTAATCCCCACCCCCGAATACCTGTACCCGCCCAATACCCTCCCCGTACCCAGTTATACGTACTACATATACTATATTATACATATACATATAAATAGGAACATGCGTATAGATCTTGAGTATAGTTATATATGTAAACAATTATCTCTTTAATTAGCAAATCTTATCAATTACGATCAACCATTGACTACTTAATATTCAACGAATATTAATTGAGATTATATTTCTAAATATAAATATAAATATAAATTTATTTTAATTCTTGACGTCTTTATTTTTTTATTTTTGGATATGGGTATATTTGGGGAATACCCGATCCCCATCGGGAGGTGGGTTTGATTCTTTATCTAATATCTCCAATGGGGATGGAGACAGGGATGGCGAAAGACCCTCCAATTAGGTATCAAATATGGAATAGGGTCCTCCGATCCATACCCTACCCGTTGTCATCCCTACTTCCATAGTACAACTTAAAAATCTAGATCTCAAATGAAAACCACCCCAAACAAAGCATCTTGTCGAAAATCTTATTTTATTGATCTATTTAAATAATCATCCTATTTCGTCATACAATTTAAGTTTCATCCCGGTCATTCTTTGAATGACGATTAACCGATTTATCTTTTTTTTTTTTAAACATGCGTTTTTAAACTTCAATCCCAGAATACGTGAAAGCGTGATTAGAAAACACGCTTTCCGGAAACACGCTTTCTTGATTATGACGGATTAACCCAAATCCTAATCCACCTCCAAATCGTGCTACAAAACACAATTTCATAAAACGTGTTCTGTAAACACGATTTTCTGAAGTCGTGTTTTAGAACCACGTTTGTATGGACCCGGAAATTTAAAAGTATTTTTCCTAATGTTGGGGTTTGTGCAAAAGTGAAAAACATTGTGAGATATACGGGTGTAAAGTGAGAAAACATGTTAGCATCGGGTTTAATTGAGCCTGGACCGTAGTTGAGGAGGGTGTAGTGCAATGGCCCTGTAAGGCTTGTAGGAGAGAGAAACTTCATTTTTCTCCCTCCCTCCCCCAAAAAATCTTATATGAATGTATCATATGGAAAATCTTATTCGAATGGTACAAAAGAATAATTGAATATTGCTACTAATGGTGAAAATAAACTATAAAACCTGATGGACTATAACAGGGCATAACAAGAAAATCCATCTTGTAAACTATTATATTAGTGACTACATCAGCTAAAACACCACACCACAAACTGCAACAGAAGCCTCAGGTATACGATTCGAATGAACCTGCGATTAAAAGAAAGAGAAAAGCGTAACATAAAACAGCATAGTTACGAAGATACAAGAGCCAAACCTAGAAACAACGAATGAGGGGGCGAACTGCAGTAGATTCAATTTTGCAATGCCAGTTCTCTCAACGTGAACTCATTCCATAAGGAAAAGAAAGAGGGACAAGTCTTTTTTTCATAATGAGGTACACAGGCATTGAAAACAGATAGGAGTAATTAGTTTGCCAATAGAAAAAAACATATAATGCACGCGGTTTGGAAAGCCAGGACTGGGGGAGATACAGAACCTGCTCATCGGCAACTCCTTTTTTTTTTTTTTTTTGATCCGCAACTCTTTAGAGGATTCAGAGGATTCTTTTCTCTCTTTCGGCCTTCTGGACTTCTTGAGTGGTCTCCAGTTAGAGACAAAGCATAGCGAGTCAATGCTGGGGGGCAGTAGAAAAAGTGGCTGGAGTGGCTTTAGAAATGCCTTGTCTGTTTACAAGCAGCACGAGGAACATTTTGCAGGTCAGAACAGAAACTAATAGCTTTGTTGGTTGGGGCACACCGATGCCCTGTGTCCAGACTGCCCACAGTTGAAACATGAACCAGCGAAGCTTCTGTTTTGCACAAGAAAACAGTCACATAATGTTTTTGCATGGAATGCTAGCTAGTCACTACAGAGTACAGATGGTGATTCGTACAACGAAAAATGCATTATCCAGCCTCAAAAGGCAAACCCAGCACCAACCTTTTATAATAGTGAATGTGAGAGAGAGAAAACAAGAAATGTAAGCCATGGTAAATGAAATTAAAGAATCTTAAGTGGTGTTAAAACTTGAGCCAAAAGCCAAACTTGGCAAAGACAACTGCAAAAACCATCTCCAGTTATGCCAAATTACAGCATTCCAAAACTATGGAAAGTTTTTCTGTTTCTGTACCTCTCTCATGATACAATCCATGTTGTCGATAAAGTAGAAGAAATGAGATTTGCACCACTGGAGCAGGATAGCCCAATTACATTTCCATTTTAGCAACAACTGTTGAAATGGTCTTAGCATATTCCCCAAAGTTCTGGCCAGTGAGAGGAACCAACATAAAGTTCCAATATTACTCACAAGACGCTCCCAGGCCACATGCAAATGCATGCAACAGCCAGCACATTAACATCTGGGTTCTCAATCCCATGCGCTAGAAATAGCAAGCTTTCAAGTCTATGTTTGGATGGTAGGGCAACTCACGAAATCGGCATCTAGTCCATATCTCCTTCCTCCAATTGATTAGTTGCATTAATCTAGGACACTTGGATCACGGATCGTTCCAGTAAGAGAAACAGGAAAGGTATGCGGTAAACCATATGCCCTAGATTGTGGCATAGTGTCAGTAGACTTTATATAGATTACAACATAGGAAGGTACGCTTTAGATACCCAATAGACGACTATTAATTTTTCTAAATTATGTGAAACACCCTTTGTAAACATTTCGACAAATTTTCTTCTACATTTATCTGCAAACATTTTCACAAATTTTCTTCTACATTTATCCTTAAAGCTCCACTTTGTTCCTCACGTTTTGTTTGTCTTCTTAGAGAAAATATATAGGAAATACAGAGGAAAAAATTCCATATTTCTCTGGAGTGCTAAATTAATTGTATAGAAACAAATGTGTACCATATTTCGGAACACTCGTTCCAAAATGTAATTCGCTAGGGTATTAGCATAGTTTGGTAACACAGAGTTTAATAACTGGAAAGTAACGCAGGATTAACTTTCAAGGCAGAATGAGATTAACAAACTGGCAATGATCTCAATGCCACATCCTCCACCACCAATTAGTCAATCACTGGCTCCATCTCGTGAGGTCCTAGACCGACTAATATTACTTCTGTTACGCCATCCGCCGGCACGTCCATTGTCACAATCATCCTTGCCATCATCAAAACCCTGACCCCACCCCCGCGAGTTTCTAGGACCTTTTAGTTCTTTTAAGCCTCCTCCGAATCCCCTATCCGTTTTAGGAAACCACCCATAGTAATTGCTTGAAGGCCCAACGTCTTGCAAATCAGGAAGCTATAAAACACAGATTAGCAGTCACACATTATGAGATTCCATTAGTTTAAGATTACACAAAAACATGGGCATGAGTTTCTACCAAGTTTCCCAGAATGAGTTTCATCAATCCCGAGATATCAAATGAAGAAAGGCGGGAATTTGCTCCCTCTAAAGTTGTACTCACTAGTCACTCCATCACACTTTCTTGGTACCTTTTGGGGAATCCAACTATAAAAAGTAGATAATCATCTTAAAAGTTTAAGTTCCAAAGTTTTTTGGAATCCAACGATTTAAAGTTCAATACTTCACTTCCCGCTTCACCTATGTACCAAAGTAATACTCCCTCCGTCCCATAAAGTTGGTTCCCTACGAAACTACGTGCAATTTTCAAACTCAAAAATAATGTATTTACTAAAATAATTTTTGATTTTTTTTTGCACCGTTCAAAAGATCTCATTGAAAACTATCAAACAAGATCCATATTGCACAAAAAAATATTCCGGTAAGTACATTATTTTCAAGCTTGAAAATTGCACGTAATTTCGTAGGGGACTAACTTTGCGGGATGGAGGGAGTAAGATTTATGTAAGCGTACGGGCATTCACATTACAATAGCTAGCTTTTGGGGCTGAGTTCTACTCAAGAACGTGTAACATGGTATCAGAGCTCTGGTTGTGAGAGGTCTTGGGTTCAAATCTCTCTGTTTGCAATCTGTTCCTCGCTTGCATTCTGCTTCTCCCCTTCACATTTTGTTTTACTCTATCTATGAAAATTTGCATCTCCATATACAAGACGGGTTCGCAAGTGAGGGAGGATGTTGAATAGCTTGGTATGCATTGTTGGGCTCGTTTCCTAACAGCTTAAGCTTTTAGAACTATTGGTAATGTAACATGGTACCAAAGCTAGGTACCAGAGAGGGTAGGGTGCATATGTTTGGCCTGCACGCGACAGGTACTGCCGAGTGAGCACGCTGCTCATGAGGGAGGATGTGAAGTGAAGTCCCACATCGCCTAGGTACCAAATTAATACGAAGTATATAAGCGTGAGGGCACCCTCAATTTAATAGCTAGCTTTTGGGGTTGAGTTCTACCTAAGACCGTGTAACACCCGTGCTCGTTTGAAGTGGCGAAGCGCTATGCTACAGTAAGGAAGGAGAAAGGGCAAAGGCGGGAATCTATCAAATTTTGTCCAGTGACTTATCAAAATAGACATGCATTGTGAAACATACAAAAATGGAATAATGAAAAACAAAGAGGAGGACATAAGAAAAAAACAGCTCAAGATCCATGTCATAAGTCATAACCGACTCGAGTATTATGCTACAGTGAAAGAGCTGTAATAATTTTGATAAGTGACGAAACTTTAGACCAACCTTAGAAACTATGGAAATGGTGATTCCAGTTGGTGCCTGCCCATTTATTAGCTCTTTCGCAATTTCCACTGGAAGATCAAGAACTGGACAATAACTGGATTGTTAAGCCCAAAAGCCACAAAGAAAATGGAGGGTCTCAGCAAATGGAAAAAGCACTGTTTTGGCAAACAAGACCACATAACAAAAACCAGCTTAAATGCCTCAAACCGAATGAAGTGGGCTTTTTGGCTAAAAAAACTGCTTTGAGCCTTCAGCCAAACAGGGTCCAACTGATCTGTTATATGGACGCACCCTATCATCTGCAATTAAGTGTATTTTTCCAACTTCATCAGCGGCTGCTGAATAAACATCGGAAAGCAATCCAGTGAAAGATCTAGCAGACAGTTTGAGAGAACAGAATTCTGCAAGGCTGCACAAAGATAACAGAATTAGATCTTCTTTTAAGAAATGAGCCTGGTTTTATAATTAAGATCTACTATTAAGCAAGAAGTGCCGGGAAAAAAAGGTAGCCAAAAATCAACTCTAGGTACCACAATCGATTGATAACACGTAAATTGTAAGAGCAAAAGGACCAATCTCGACCAACCATGAGCCTAAGCATCAAGAATTATGGCCCAAATGTTCATACCACCTTCTAGTCATCAATGGAGAAAGAGAGAGAAAGAGAGAAAGGAAGAACTATTCTAACATTATCCTCTTGTTTCATATGTTGTGGTTACCTGTGTCCATGATAGAAAACAAACACACACTAAAATATAAAACCATTCAATTATAGCCAATTGTTTCTCTTGGCATATGCAATTCCCCCCTCGCCATTGGGAATTTGGTCTGTGAAATTGGAAGTGCAATCTTTCTTTCTCCTTCCAGCTACCAATTGGAAGTGCAGAATTGGGCTGCAAACATTCCTTCCCCTACTGGTGAAGATGAAGAAAAGGAGTAGTTGAAAAACATGAGGGACTGGGGTTGTTTGGCAGTTATGTTGCAATTTTACTCTTACATCCATAACAGTTTAAAAATAGTTTATAATACGGCATTTTTGGTATAAGAAAAGTCCATACAACTTCATTTATTGGGTGACACCAAACTGGTGCTCTGCCTTTATATACTAGAATATATATTAGAATAGATGTTGGTTTCGGGTGATGTCAACAAGTGTTCAACTCAAGCTTATAAATTGCCCAGTCCCCATGGCATAAGGGTGTCAGGAATCATATGGTTAACATCAGCTGGCCTAAAAAATGTAAACAAGGGCTATGTGATTCAACCAAGCAATGCTGAATAGTTAAATAAGATAGAACCAGGTAATTCAATCTACTACAAGGAAATACTAGATATGCAACTCAATAGTATTTTAAAGTCGAAGCTTCTTCATCCCCATTCAGTTTTACTACAAAGCAGAAAGGCTGTAGTAATTAAGTAAGCCGGGACTTTTGAATTTACGAAACATACGCAGATCCAATCATTTGACTAATCATACGAGTATCTATTGAAATTATGTCAGAAGCTATGAATGGACCATACAAAGTGGCCAAATTAGTTTCTACAGGAGGAAGTTGGACTGATAGGGAAACTACAACCATTGGCCTTGAGATTCCGTTAAACTCATCTCAAAGGATCTGATTAGTGAAGTTTTCTAGTGGGGGAATGAACTAATGAGTCAAACTGTTCTCATTACACCTACATTACTCGGGTTCCGAGGCACATCCAATGGGAACATATAACTGAATTGGTTAGTTTTTTTCACAGGATCTTCACAACTCATAGGAATATCATCAATATAATCTTTTAAGGTGGGTAGTTTGATATGGATCATTGAAAGGGACTCTTTGCAGTTTCCTCTGGCTTCTGCATTGTTAGCTGTAACATACAGTGATTATTTATCCTTACATCTCGAACCACAATTTTCTCTTGCAGTGGATATTCATTTGGACCATCAAATCTCAAAACTTTCACCATTTTACCGGTACCCTTTGTTATTGATTTCGGGGTTTACAGTGTAGACACAAAAAGAACAAAATATAACCTTGCTCTATTCTTTTCTAGGCTGACAGACCAATGAAACTGAGCTATCTTGTAGGGCACAGCAACCAATTTTCTCCCCATAAATTTTTCGGACAAAGGAATCCAAGTTTTTCAAGAATTAGGGAATATGAAATTGGAACCCCAGTTGAAACAAGCAGAGAGAGAGAGAGAGAGAGAGAGAGAGAGAGAGACCTTCGCCGCGCTCGTGCTTGTCTGGTTCGCCGCGTTCTCGGTGATGGTGTGTTTGTTACCGGAGGTGGAGGCGCTCTGCCGGTGGTCGTCGTCGTATCTCTTTCTCTGTATGTACAGATCGATCGAAAATGGGTAGTGAGGTTTTCGATTTTTTTTATTGCTTCGGTAAAAATATTTTCCACGTCATGCCGCAGGTTGGACCTGTGGCATGTCCCAAAACGACGTAGCTTTCCATGTAATGCCATATGTTGAACCTGCGGCATGTCCCGTAAACGACATCGTTTTTGTTCAAAGAATTTTTTAACACAACAAGGACAATTGATATTCAAGACATTGTTCTTGTAGAAATTATTATAACACATATGATGAATGAAAATCTCGTAAATAAAGTACATACTAGTACTTAATCTAAAGGAATTTTTATATCTTAAAATGTGTTAGGATTCATTGAATCATATCCTCTTCCATATCAACAACTCTTGAAGATTCTAAGTACGTTTTCTATTTATCCCAAAAATATTTTAATGATCTAAGACATTCATATTATAGAACGTAGAAATATACAAATCATGTAAAAAAATTATATTAATTGAAAATGTATTAGTACTTGATCGGAATGAATTTATGTTTCTTAAAATAGGTTTAGATATACTGAATCAAAACCATAATAGGAGTAAACCGGTTTTACTTAATCTCGTGTTTATCCTTATTCTAGTTCTTATCCTTATTCTCTCTGTTATTATTGTGAAAGGAAATCGCTTATCTGAAATCCAGTAGTAGCAATGGCAGAACTAAACCCAGGTATTCTGATCGACATCGTGGACGAGGAATGGATGCGAGACACTCTTCCCGATGATGGTATGTATATACATACGTATATTTTCAATTTAAGAACTGCATACAAGAAAAGAGCAATCATCCTTGGTCAAATTTGTTGAAATGTAATTTGGGTTATGTTTTATGGACACAGATCTTCAGTTGCCGCCGGTGATGGCTTCCCGGACTGATGACACTGAAGACTCAAGTATGTGTTCAACTGAGTTATCAATTTGATTAGTCTGACCATGGTATTTGGGAATTAGGGTTTACTCCCTCCGTCCCGGATTGTTATATGTGTTTTTACCTTTTTCGGATTAAAAATAGAACACTTCCTTGCGTAATTTTCTGATTTTCTGAACCAATTTAGAGATTTCAGTTAGTTTGTTACATCGTAATATCCCCACATCAACTAAGTATGGGGTTGCTTTGCATGTGTATATAAGCGGGCACCATCTCCTTGAAAAGCCTGTTTTCAAGGATGAGTTCTACCCATGAGTTTGAATCGTAGTTCTTCAAATTGGTGAAAAGTTAGAAAACTTATGCATGTGTTTTCTTATCCGAAAATGGGACGACATTTAAAATTGAACTTAGAAAATGGGATAGGTAGAGTATTAGGTTTTGATGCGTGGGTAGAAATATGGCGTAGTGATCATCACTGTTTGTACCTTTTTCGGATTAAAAATAGAGCACGTCCTTGCGCAATTTTCTGATTTTCTGAAGTAATTTAGAGATTTCAATTAGTTTGTTACGATCCTAACTTCCCACATTGACTAAGTATGGGTTTGCCATGCATATGACCCTCTCATTGTAAGCTGGTTTTCAAGGATGAGTTCTACCCATGAATTGGTGAAAAGTTAGAAAACTTATGCATGTGTTTTATTTATGGACCCTTTTATCCGAAAATGGGACGACTTCTAAACTTGGACTGATAATATGGGACAGGGAGAGTATTAAGTTTTGATACATGGGTAGAACTATGGTGTGGTAGTCATCACTGATTTATGCCACCTACTATTACGATGTGACATTGTCCATTTTGTACTCCCGACAAATGCCTTAAGGACAAATTTAATGTGTTGGACATGATGACTCACCTTTGTTAACAAGGGATGACCCATATCTTGATGTCTTGCAGTTTCCCATTGGGCATGCCACTTGGTTCTCGTAAACTACTTATTAACGGATTAAGCTTATTATTTATCCTCATTTTTGTATTTAGAGGTCACAGTGTTATTAATTCGAGACCAATTAGTATAACCTAGACTTTTGAGAGTAAGTCTTTGATCTCCGTTGTGGGTTCTGCCCTTACCAAGGGTAAAGAATTTTTTTCACAGCAGTTTTTTAGGTTGTTCTTTTCCCACTCCCCTCTCCCTTCTTTAGTAGCAACGTTCACTACTGCCGCTATTGCGGAGCACTTGCCTGTAGGTTTTAAGACATCGGTATGATTGTAAGATGTTATAACTCATAAGGCAATGATAGGGAGTACTATTAACAACCATCTCGCTCGCTGGTCTTTTCAACCGTATTATCGACCACGATCTACTTGCCTGTATGAAATGAGTGTCGTTCATATTTTATTAGCATCTACGGTCTATATGAAATGAGTGTTGTTCCAATATTGGCTCTTAAATGGGTACAAAAGGGTGAAACATTTTAGTTTTTAAATATCTCATATTTCTAATGGTAATTACATAGATTTCTATTGTATTACTAGTTTTAATTTCTCTCTTTAAGGTGTAAAAGGCCAAGAGGGGTCTTGTAAAGCCATCAAGTTTTCTTGTCATAAGTCTCCTCTATTGCATTGATTTACTTCTGTATTGATATCTTATTTGATTACTTTCTGTTCTATACGCCTGGATTTTCTTCCATCTTTTGTGCTTCTCGTTGACAAAATTGCTCTCTCTTTTTTGCTCATCTCCCTATAGTTCACCACATATAAATTTGTATTTGACTATTTGTATACCCTTGTAGATATCACCCCACGTACTTCTAGGACTTCTGCTGGCACTGTTCTTATTGTTTTCGTTCTCTTCTCACTGCACTTTCTCAGGCAGTCTTTCCGTTTTGAACAATCAATTCTAGTCTTTATTAATCCTACATTTGCCAGCCACTTCTTCCCAGTTTCTGTTCTATTTTCAGTTGAGATAGGAGTTAGTTTTTCCAATCCAAAACGGGTTGCATATAAGATACCAATCCAAGATGATTGGAACAGATTCAATATTTGGCTATGAACTATGAAAGAGTTCTTGACGTCTAGCCCTTCGTGAAGAACTTGTTTTGGATTACCTGTGGCTTGGAATATATTTTGTGCTTGTGCTGCTATTTGCATATATGTCCCATTGTCTTTTTAGATAGTGTGTGTCTCCAGCTAATATGTTCCTATTTATTCACCTAATTATTTACTTCAGTTTCTCGCTTTGAATTTGATTTTATCAGATCAGGAGAATCAACAAGTTGAGGGAGATATTTGGCGTGATCTTGCGTTGGGACCTCAATGAGATCTATTGTGCACTGGCCTGCTTTGATTCTTATTGTGACGAAAAATCTCTTCTTGTCAATGTAGTTGGTGCTTTCTATGAATCAATTGTAATTGAAGTTCCCCTTTTCTTTATCTTTCTGTGGAGTTTGGATCGCGAATTCAGTATATTTGAAATGTTTCACTTGAACCAGATTGCTGTTCCAAGTTTGAAGCTAATGCCATTGTTCAGGTAGCCACACTTGCTCTTAGTTTCAAGGTACTTGCAAGTTGCACGTAGCGATTTTAGTAATTACCGTTACCGTTGGCTCGTGAGGCATCGTATGTAATTGACCTTTTCTTTGCATCAAGCAACGAATGAATCCTAAAAGTGGGAGCTTCAGCTAAGTGGTGTTTGCGGCAAATCATATCATTAGATGTGTTCCCGATTATATCACAGATATGGTCCTATGTCCGAGGATCTGCTTGAGCCAGTTCTTCCCTTCACTAAACCTCCAGATACAGATAAACTGGCGGCTGTGGGAATGGAGCTGCCATCTGATTATTTGATGATGAATGCAGCATCTGGCTCCTCGTGTAATTTCAAATGGAGGATTTGGTGCTGGGGCCAAATGGTATTTGACAGATAAGAATCAGCTTGAATGTGGAAACCCATTTTGTATACCACCTAAACACTTGCCTTCAAATGCATGATTGAATATCAGAGTTTAGGTCTAATGCATTTTTTTCGAGAAGGGACGAAGGGTGCTTGTATGAGCTTGCCCGTGGCAATGGTTGTATGTTTCTATGAAAATCCCTCACGTACGTTAAACATGCTTGCCTCTTCCCCAACTTTATCTCCCTGTTTGTGTTGGAACCGAGTTTGTGGAAGTTTGGGTACGAGCAAGAAGTATCACATTCTTCGAGATAAGCAAGATTTAGATGGTTTAGCTGCAGAAATTAACTTGGTGTCGCTGTCTATATTTTCCTTGAACCTTTTTACACAAATCCTTGAAGCTAAAAATACAGGTATAGAATGCACTTTGTAAACTAGGAGAAGAACTTCGGTGCCGAGCGGGTATGGGTGACGTGGTGCTGCGATGCAATCTCAGCCGTCTAAAAGTGTTTTGAACAGCCCATATTTCTCTCTTTAACCTAGGCCGTCCAAGACACTTTTGTACGCCCGAGATGGGCGCTCGGCACTACGTCAGCTATTCCCGATCGGCCACCAAATTCTTCTCGTAAACTAGGGCATTGGTCATTAGAGACATACGAACAATTGGTGAAAACACCAGCCAATCAAACCAATTTATGGAGCATTTACAACACAAATGCCGGGGCCGGCTTGCTGTTGCCGTCTACTTGCTATGCATCCCGCTGAGCCTGCAAAGCAAGCATCCCTTTCTCAAATATGGTATTACAAAATATTCGAAAATATTCTTGTGTTTTCCTTTTTTTCTGCACTTACAGATATCCAAGTCTAACACAAACCCCATTCTGGCATACAATTATATACACTAACAAATCTAGAGGACATAGGCTATGACAAGGACGGCGACAAACCCAGATGCTTTGGCCTTTCAAGTGCAAGCTTCTCCATCTCAAAGTTGTGGTGGTGGGAACCGGAGGATTCTCTGACAGTTTTCGCACTCTGAAGTTCGCTGAGCGCCCTCTTCGTGTAAATGGTGAAAGCAACTGTCGTAACAATTGCTACAGTCAAGGAAATGACATTGTATACGATTTCCACCACAGCCAAATGGTAGTTCCCATATTGAACATCCGCAAAAGTCTTTACTATCCGACCACTGCAGACAAGAACAACAAAGAAGCAAAAGATGAACCTCAGTACGCACACACATAAAGAAGGGCACATAATAATTTAAGGCCTCAGTAACTACCAAATTCCACTAGTCTAATTGCTCATTTCGGTAAAATTTTGAGAGAGAAATTCTTCTCCACTAGATCTTGGATCCTAGGTGATTTCTAGAAGCTGAAATGACCTCAAAATTTGATTGTAGAAAATCTTGGTTTTGAGTGCCTTCGGAACAGATTTTGGAATCTTTTTCTTGACTTAGGCTCTGTTTGTTTTAGCGTAAAATATTTTCCGTGTAAAATAATTTTACGGAAAAGATTCTTTTTTTTAATTTTTATTTCCGGTATTTGGTTAGAATTTGGAAAAAAACTTTTATCCCCAATAGTTGGGGTGCAATTTAGGGAGAGAGAGAGAGAGAGAGCAGTTAGGGGGAGGAGAGAGAGTGATCTGTCGAATGATGGCATACGGTCAGCCCCCAAATCAAAGGGAACAACTCAGAGGACAAGTGGGGGAAAACAACTTACGGGATATCTGGGAGTAAATCATTTTGCACTGGAATCCTTGACTAGAACATAGCTGTACACACACACACACTAGGTGCAGCGACAGGTGCATTGCACATATTGTTTGCCCGTAATGCCCGAAAGAAGTTCATTGTTACTATTCGACTAACTTCCTTCCGACACCCTAGCCGCTATCGATAAGCCTATTTATGTCGGTTTTTGCACTGACCCGAAACAAATTCGCATCCAAGGAACGTTAACACTGTTTACAATAATTAGCCAATGGAGGTGCACGCCAACTGAGATGCAAACGAACCGACTCTAACACTATAAGTTACTCAACTGAAAATCAGAACTGAAGTTCTTGGTCAATGCTCACAATTGGATATTACTAATACATAATCTAACCTTTGTATTTTGTTCCCAATTTATTTGAAAAAATACATAGAAAATTCCAGGAATCAAGCTAAGTCACCTAGTCATTGACTTACCCAGTGTTCGCTCTTGTGCCAGCACGCAAAAGATTACTCTTTGGAAAGGCAGCAGCAGGGCATAAAAGCAACTTTATTAATTAATAGGATACAATTACAGATCTGAGTTTGAAAAGATAGTATCACAACGCAAGAGTAATACTCCAACTATGTTGGCACCTTATTTCGCGATAATGATATGCTAATCAAACTCACCAAAGGTTGACAAGATGACAATCATACAGCCACAAATAGCAGATAAGTACAAACGAGCTTATACAAATCAACGAATGGAAATAGTTTCTCTAAGCTTAAATAAACACTCCAGAGGAGCAACACTCGGACTTCTTGGCTTCAAAAGAGAGAACATCACAGCAACATTATAGAGATAACACCTAAGCAATAGCTTCATCGGAGGAACACCACAGCAACCCACAGCAGCAGAATAATGATTCTAGAGATATGCTAGAGTAGATCAGATAATACCACAACATCACCATAGCAATGATGGTAGAGGTATAGCAGGAACACCACAGTAGCATCAGTAGGGTATTGTCTTCCCGTTGATGCTTGAAAGAAGTTCATTCAGTGTAACAAGCAATGTATTGCTACTACACTAACCGATATCCTCTGCTTAAGTTTGTCATCCCACTTATAAAACAATGCGGACTTAGACTTAGGTTTACTAAAATAGATTTCTAGAATTTTGATGCCCAATGATCATTACCTGAACACGATAATTCTTTTGCACCATATTCTTCTAATATCACCAAATTTCATTAAGTGCAAAAGCAATTCTATAAGCTGGGGAATAAACACAGAACTTCTATTTTCCGTCTAGAATAGAAGATTGGCTCGCACATTTAAAGACTGTTTCAACATCTAATACTATTTGTACAATACATTTAAGCATCAATTTCCTCAATTCGCCTATTTGGAAAGTAAGCATATGTTTAACTTCAAATCCATTACATGAGAACTCTGAAATCAGAACTCTAGAACATGGTGTTACAACTCCCAAACACCAAACAATATACTCCACTGATCTCTGAAGCTGCAAGTACCTCCATTGCAAGGTCATAGCTAGGTGTAAAGATCCCTGTTTATTTAAGTTAATAAATCCATCAAGAAATCATAATGAAAAGAGAACTCGAGTTGTAAATTTTATCGGCTTTTCTATCAAGGAATGCCATTCCCAATTGTAGTATGCAAAGGTGCACTTCCCTTCCAGCTACTTTACAAACTAAATGTACTCTACATAGAGTCACCATCTAAAAAGTAATATCAAAGGAAATCTAAAATGTTGAAAGAGTTGCCAAAGCCATTGTAATAAGTTTCTTTACGTTTTAAAACAATGCTGATGACATGTACATTTCAACAACTTCCATCATGAAGGTTTTTCATAACGTTCTTCTTTCCTTTTAAATTCATCTTCGGCGTAATGACCAAAACTCAGACGTACCAAGCAGGAAAACTATCATAGAAATTGACGATCAAGAACCTCAAGAATAGATACCTGCAACTGATTGTCCAAGAGCTACTACGCAGGCCCAAGTTAATGTTGCTAGGTCAACTATCTGCAAAACAATTGATCCAAAACTCAAAAACCAAACTAAAGTTACAAAGATGGAGAAACTCCATCAAACTGCTACAGAAATGAACCACTGATTGATCTATTCGCAAACAGTGACACAAGTCTGTAGCTTACACCTTACTATCTTAAACTTAAAGGGTTTCAGACTTGCAATATTATAGGGAAGAGAACTCAGTTTTTACAATACAGATTTGACCATACTGAAGGCAACCATCGGTAAGAAGCACTAAATTCATCAGTTTCATCATTAGCCATATCTACCAAAGGGGGTCTTCCCTTAAAAGAGTAGTAGTACTATGTAATATGGCATGAAATTTGTTTAATACCTTCTGTACACCTAGGTTACAGGCATATACCGAAGCATCTGCCAGTGTAAGTCAGTAAGTCAGCCCTCTGCATCAGTGTTGTTGACCTAAAACAAAAGGAAGCCAAAAAACAATCATGACTTAATCAAAGTAGCACAATATATAAAGGCATGAGGAAATTCCAAGATAATAAAATTGCAGTGAACCATTTAGTAATATTACAAATAAGAAGTTCACATCACTTAAATTACATATTGTGACTTTGTGATCCAGATGGTAATATCATGAGCCAATGGCTCCTCGCCTATTGTCTTTACATTATCTTCTTCACCCTCTTCAGGAAAAAGAAAAAAACATACTTGCTTCAACTTGTAAATTTTATTTGGTTCTGGTTCACAGGGGCAAGAGTTGTCAATCAGAGGAGTCACTACATTATATTCATCCTCTCTGGTAAAACTAATACACTGTAGTGACTCCTGCATGTTTCTCTCTATATGATTTGAACCTCCCAAAAGGAAATTCAACGCACATCAAATTTACCCAATCATTATACTTGAGAATAATATACGAAAATGAAGTTGTACATGTTTCACTCTCCACCTAAGTTTTCCTTCCTCTTTCTAGCAAGGCATTCACAACTAGTAAAAAAAAATGTGTGGACCACAAGTCACAAAATAGTAGATCCCACAAAGGGCAATACAAAGGAAAAAGTCAAAAACAAAATATCCTTCTCCTTCCCCATGTTCTCTTAGTGCCCACACTGCCACACAAATGAAAGAAGCGAAGCTAGGATTCCAAAAGAATTTAATAGTGCAATAAATTAAGCCTTAGCAATATAACTATGGCTGGAACAGGCTTTCCCCCAACTGTGCTTCTAAAGGCAGTAGCCCTTGTCCTTACATTAGGGAAAACTCATGGGAATGAGTTGCACAGATCAATGAACAAAAAAACAGTGGCAGATACAACTGAAAAGTATCTAACCTGGAAAAAAACTTAGGTGTTCAGTAAGCCTTTGGAAAGCCTACGCTAAGAATTTACATCAGTGTCAACTGTAGAAATAGTTACACGATAGCTTTCGAACTAAAAAGTACGTAGAATGCACTACACATTTTACATTGGTATAATCCCATTAAGAAAACACAAAGCTAGTGCAAAATTTAGAATGAAATTGCTATTAATACCAATGCTAAAGCCCCTTTCAATTTCTGTCCCATGAAACGAATTACTATTACAATGGAGCAATCTTTCCAAACTATTAGATAAAAAAATCGATTACTAACAGCAACTAATGAGAATTTATATAAATGAGGCAGACATTTACATTTCCAATGGCTTCAAACAGGGTGGCAACGAGAAAATTTTGGGTGCCGAGAGGGTAGCATCCGACGTGGTGCCCCTCCGGCACATCCGAGCCGTCAGTCCGGATTAAAACACTCTCTCTCCTCTTTCTCTCTCCCATTTGTCTCTCCAAATCCGAACCGTCCAATACACTTTTGGACGGCCCAGATGTGTCGAAGGGCACCACGTGGTGCCCTATTTGCACCCAAAATTTTCTCGGGTGGCAACGGATGAAATCACAATAACAACCATAACCCAAGGGAAGCTAGTACCTCCAGGACTAAACTTGGCATCTTTTTAATACACCTAATAAGGTTTGGCTATTTTTTGGATCAATCTTCAAAATTTGACCACCAAACAAAAAAATTGAAATTATATGACATAATCATCCACATATCTTTAGAAAGAGTACCCTTTCTATTTAATCATGAATATCATCTTTTAAGGCAGGTGGTTTGGAACCCCAGTTGAAACAGGCAGAGAGAGAGACCTTCGTCGCGTTCGTGCTTGTCTGGTTCGCCGCGTTCTCGGTGGAGGTGGAGAGGGAGGCGGGAGGAGCTGCCGCTGGTCGTCGCTCTCCCTTCCCCCCTCTCTTTCTCTGTACGTAAAGATCGATCGGAAAATGGGTTTTGAGGTTTTCGATTTTTTTGTTGCTGTGGTAAAAATATTTTCCACGTCATGACATAGGTTGAACTTATGTCATGTCCCAGAAACGACGTCGTTTTAGTTCAAAGAACTCTTGGAAGCTACAAAGACGATTTCTACCCATATCGACTAGTATAATTTAAGACGATTTCTACCTATATCGACTAGTATAATTTAATGATTCGAGACATTCATCTTGTATAAATTATTATAAGACATATGTTGTATGAATATCTCTTAAATAAAGTACATACTAGTACTTAATCTACTTGAATTTTTATTTCTTAAAATGGATTTAGATACATTGAATCATATCCCCTTCCATATCAACAACTCTTAAAGGACTCTAAATACGTTTTCTATTTATCTCAAAGTTATTTTAATGATCTAAGTCATTCATAATATATAACGAAGAAATATACAAATCATGTGAAAATTTTATATTAATTGAAAATAAATTAGTACTTGATCGGAATCAATTTATGTTTCTTAAAATAGGTTTGACTATACTGAATCAAAAACCATAAATAGGAGTAACCGGTTTTACTTAATCTATCGTGTTTCCCATAGAAACGACGTCGTGGTGAATCTCTCTCCCTCTCCCATTTCCTGTCCGATCAGAATGTTTCCGACAACAGTCAAGCTCCGGTCAATCGAAACGACGTCGACTGCCACTCATTCGAAGCTCGCTTGGTCGAGCAATGGTGGGCTTGTGTTTCAGTTCACAAAGAAACACAAATTAAAGAAACCATTGTCAATGGTGACTGTTCAATCACCGAAGATGGTCTCAAATTCTCTCAACGGTTACAGTCTCCCCAGTGACATGATTTTGGTATGAACTCAATCTTCTACTGAATAATATGCACAATTTATGGATGTGGCGTTTCCATCTTGTTGATGTTGATTTAAGTTGTAAACATTCTGGATGTTGATGTTGATGTCGACCCAGTTGGGGTCTTGTGCTTAGGAAATTAGTAATTTAAAAAAGTTCATTCTGTGTATCTAAACAAATTTCACATATAATATAAAATATATATCTATATAAATATGCTACGGATTGGATCGGTTTGAAACTAGAACTGTCAACGTAAATCACAAATCAAACAATTTATCACGGTTTTTAATTTATTAAAACCGGAACCAAACCACATTACATGAAAACCGTACCAAACCCATCGGCTTGGATTGATTTGGGCTGGATTCGCGGTTTTGAGGGTTATTTTGCTCACCCCTAGTCTCAAGGTTGGTAGCATCTGGTGGAATATTGGTGAGCATCACTACTGCTTATAATTTATCTGTTTTTAGGTTAGAGCCTCTTTTTTGGTTATCTGAACTTTTCATTTTACTCGGATACTAACCTCTTGCATAATGCATTCAGAGAACGAATATCATTGTCATACAAGTAATCCTTGTTTCATTTATCAAGAAAATCATGTCATGCAACTAATATTGATGATAAATGTGCTTTTCTCATCCCTTTTCCCCCCCGACACTTTTTGACCTTCTACGAAGTTATGTGGTCACTAGCACTTATAGAGGTAATGTAATGAAGGTGTCTCTTTTTACAAGACACAGTAATTCATTCTCTCTCTCTCTCTCTCTCTCTCTCTCTCTCTCATCATTTCACAAGTAAGGTCAGAGATGTAAATTTTTTGTGAATTCAGACTAGTAGCATCAAAAGCTCTTATGAGTAGGATACAACAATGTAGGTGTCCTGCTCTTGCATATTTAATCGATTAGTCGTTCAATTGGCCTTAGGATTTGTTCACTGTCAATGTCATGTAGTACCCAACCAATTCAACAATCGCTTGTTAGTTTGGAAACTGAAGTACTGAACCAAACTTATTTAGCTTCATTTCCTAACCATACTAATTGCATGCAGCTCTTGATGCGCTATTAATCGATTCCCTGATTTCTTGCAGATACGTGGTGCTAATCTAACCTACTGCTTCTGACAAAGGGAATACTAACTAGAGAGTTTTCATTGGCCTATCAGAAAATGTTCGTATTCGGTATTATAGCTAAGTTGTGATTGAATTCAAAATGTTAGATGCTAATGGTGAGTTGTGTTATGTAGCAGCCACCACAATATATGGTTATACTTTTGTTTTTTGCATATTAATGGATGGTTGGGCACGGATCATTGGCCTGTGGCACAACATAATCAATTATTGCGGTGCACAGTGGTGGCGTTGAGCATTATAGCTTTGGTGGGTGTTCATGCACTGCAGGGCCGAGTACGGTAAGTGCTCTCTTTTTTTGTTTCATTTTGTATGCAAATTGTTATTTCTTGGAGATTGCATAGAAGTCTTTTTTGTATGTGTTGAGTGTTGTTAGAGAGGCTGATGAAGTTTATTTTGAGTTCGGAAGGTAAGAACTTGTAGGCGTCACTGGCTTGTGTTTTGGTTACAAAGTTTATTTTGAGTTCGGAAATAAGAACTTGTAGTCGTCACTGGCTTGTGTTGGTTTAGTATATCTGATCATTTCTGTCCCAATTGAACTGTGAATTTGTTTTGGCTTTTTTTACTGATTGTTATGTCCCAGCTTCCCATGTGCTAGATCTGTACCACCTTTTGTGCCTTTTTTGCTCGTAATATTGTGGATGGTGTGATCTGCTTGTCAGCCAGTGAATGCTATTGCTTTATGTCCATTTTCTACTGATCAATTGTTGGAAGATTAAACACTCTAATATTTGGCTGATCCCATGTGTGTCTGTGGAGCAGAAATGCCCGGTTCATTCCTTCTGTTAATGCTGTGTATTGACGTTTATTGAACGAACAATTTGTGTTGACAGGTGGTTTCAATGTTGTATATTGGAGTTGCTTGGATCAACTTGGACAATAAAGTGTTTTGTGTTTCATTTTGTATGTTGTACTGTCGCTGAAGGCTAATGGCACAAACACATAATTCAACTAAGGCACAGTCACGTTGCCCAAATGTTGGCACTTGCATCTATGGTGCTTACGGTTTTGATCCAACGTCATCTTTCGCAGTATAACTTTCAGCTAATCATTAATTCATTATCGCTTTTATTGATCAGAACTCGGATGAAGTATATCTGCGCTAACTCATTTTATTGCTTATTTTTTACTTTATTTTATATTTGACTTATTTTGTGGTGGTTGTTTACAGAGGCAACTTAAGAAGTACTCCCTAGACTCAGTGAAATCAAATTCGGGAGCTGTGTCATTGATGAACTTCTGTTCCTGGACGTGCCAAGTGAATCTAGGTTTCCTTCTGGAATAATGATGTTGGACTACGGGAAAGCAGTTCAAGAGAGTGTGTATGAGCAACTTCGTGTTGTTGGTGAGGGTCAGCTTCGTATTATATTCACCCCTGATTTAAAGGTTAATGAAATATACTCTCGTGTGTGATTATTGTATTCATCTCTAACCTGTTAGCAACTTCCAACGTTCCTCTTTCAGATATTGTCTTGAGAATTCTGTGCACGTCGTCATGAAAACTACTTCCCCGAAGGTTGGTCGCGCCACAGGTACAAAAGGAACCTCTTGCTAAAGCTTGCCTGTTCTTGATATTTAAACAAGATGTGAATTTATGATAAAATATAGATATTTTGTCAAGTGTTCGCATTTGGTCCTTTTTCATGGGATGTGGTGTGAGTCATGTGGCCGTGTGGAGTAATTGGAAAGTAGAAACATGGCCAAATAATTTGATCAATGTCCAGCAATGAATTCATAGTCTTTAAAACCGAGTCAAGGCAGTCTTTAGTTGCCAACAATGGGGTGGGTGTCACTTGACAGAAGTACCATAATAGATCATCGTTTATCCCTTTTGGGATGAATGCCATCATTTTCTAAGTGGTTAAATATCTTTTCATTTGTAGACCAATAATTTCTAGATGTGTCTTGGAGTATTCAGGGAGAACCTATAGTTTGATGAAATTGTGCAGATAATATGTTGGAGACAATGAATGTCATTAACCTCCTACTTTGGTTGGAATGGATGGATTTGTTAAACTTACTTTAAACTAATTGAAGAGGTCTTGAACTGGAGTAATGGACTTGTGGAAAGTGCTTCTGCTTCCCGAAGCAGTAGCCTTGTGCAACGGTATTGCATATGACCAAACTAATTATCATATTAAAGAACGAGCTTTAAATTATGTGAAATTGCAGGTGAATCAGTTGCTGCAGGTTGCACAGAAATGCCAAAATACAATTGCTGAAAGTGGATCTGATGGTGTCTCTCAACAGGATTTGCAGTCAAACAGCAATATGTGAGTAAAGTAGCAAAGTGCCCCCTAGTTCTCTTTATTGTATTATCAAGTTATCATCTTGTGATCCAGCCCCTTTTACCCCTTTGGTTCAGTTCTTCTCTTCTTCTAATTGCCAGTGCTATTATCTTGCAAATACATGACCATGGTGTCTTGATTTCCATTTACGGAGCTTGTATTATGAATCTTCTGATGCCTTGTGAACTGCTTTTGGCAAAGCCTTGGTGTTCTTCCACTCGTTCTCATGTTAATATTTGTCTTTAGTGGTTCTGGTGAAACAAGAGTAGCGTGACATAAGAATTTTGCTCCAATAAATTCGGTTTGGATCATTTGATACCAACATCGTCTGTTGTAGGGTTGCTGTGTTGGTATTTTTGAACACCAGTTTTTGGTATCAATGCTTTGGACGGAACAATACTTTGATGAATGGGAGAACTGTCGGCTTTGAAAATAATGACTGCTTCCATTAATTTAAAATATATTTCTCGTCTTTGCTGGTTGCATCGAATCTTGTACGAAAATGGATAATTTGGCTTTAGCATGTGTGAAATGTGCCATATGATGGTTTTATATTACGAGTTTGGAATGTTCCTACCTCAGGGTTGTGACTGCTATGCGTCAACTGGCAAGGACACTGGAGTTGCAGTCACTAAATGATTTGGGATTTTCCAAAAGATATGTCAGGTGCTTGCAGGTCAGTATGTCTGTTGCCCAACCTATCTTTCCAAGTGAATTTGTCAGGTGCATTTACAGAAGCTTTTTCAGTTCCAGGGTATTTACATATATAAGTTGCAGAGTTTCAACTCTTTTTAGTTTCCTTTTTTTTTTCTTCTGTTAATGCACCAACTTGTCACAGATATCTGAGGTCGTCAATAGTATGAAAGACTTGATGGATTACTGCAGAGATCAGAAAATTGGGCCAATTGGTGAGTACATTTTATCTTTTATTCTGGCATGTTCTGGAACAAAAAGAATACTATCCATCTCTAAACTACCCAAAGAATGAAACTTTTAGTATTCAAAACTATCGCAAACGCAAGGCTAAAAGTCAGAGACTCGGAATAAAGGAGTGATGTTGGAAAATGAATGCATTTATCGCATGTCTTCTTATAAAGTCCTTAGAGGGACCAAGGTTCATGGGCGGAGGGTGCATCTCTACCCAATTGTGATGATCTTTGTTTGTTGCTCTCTTCTGGGTTCACCATTTTATTCTCAAAAGCAGTTTGGAAGTTAGTGAGGGCAAAAAGGGGGTCTATAGAAATTGGATTGGAGGTTATCTTGTTTCAGTTGGAATGGTGTTTTTTATTTGACCATCCATATTCTTCTCCTTTCTGTGCCTTCGTTCGTGTTGAACTCTTTCTACTCCAGTTTCTCTGTTTGTCATCAGGCAAGCACCCGATTTTGGGTGGCAGGAGTGAATAAGGGATAGGAATATTCGATGCTTAGGGCCCTTAGGATTCCAGTGCTTAATAAGAAATTAAGCTTGTTTCCTAGCTCCCTCCAAAATATGCAAATAAGTAAACAACAGTAACCAAAAAAACTGAGCCAAGGAAGTAAGAAATTGATTGCTAAACAATTTTGCTTATTCTTTTCGGCCCATATTCCAGCATGGGGAGCACTTAGGATTCCTGAATGGTTGAATATTGCGAGTCACCCATCCTTTTTCAAATCAGCGGTCACAAATCCCTGTATATCGTTGTCAATGCAAATATTATTTCCTCAATTGTGCTACCATTGTTTTACTTTTATCTGAAACGAACGATCATTTTTGCAGAGGGATTGAAAAGCTATCCTCGGCATGCTACTGCCACCAAACTCCAGATGCAAAAGATGCAAGATATGGACCAGATGGCAACTATACAGGGTCTTCAAACCGATCGGAATGCTCTCAATAATTTACTATCACTGAATCCCGAACTAAACAGCCAGATGAGGAATAACCCCCATTTGGTGGGCCAAGGAGCTTTAAGCGGTTCCGCACAAGCTGCTTTGGCACTGACTAGCTACCAGAATATGATGATGAGATGAGACAGAACTCAATGAATTCAAACTCCAATTCAATTCAACATGAGGCGTCGTCTTCCTTCAACAGTCCTAACCAGAATCCATCATAATATACCACAGCACATGATTCAGCAACTACTGCAGGATATGAGCAATAACAGTGGGGGAGCAAATGCTAATGGAAATGTGACGAGAGATGGATTAGGGTTTAGAAGCTCAGCAGGATGTACTGCAGCAACTGTAAATGCAGTAAAAAACAGTGCCGGCCCCACACCAAGCAGAAGCAACGACTTTAAAGCTGCTTCCAACAGTGATTCATCTGCGGCTGGTGGAAACAACAGGTTCAACCAGAAAACAACTAATTTGCCACAGAATTTTCATTTGCCAGAAGAAATGATTCCGGATATAGGCCATGAGTTCCCAGAAAATGGGTTTTTTTAGTAGTGATCTTGATGATTATGGGTTGAACTGGGAGGGGCGATATATGCCTTTGGTGCTGTTTTTATTTTTATTTAGGTGAGAGCCATGCAACATATCTCCTTGTACAGGCATCTGATCCAATTTTCGCCCCCTTTTTTTTATTCTACCTTTTCAATTTGTGGAGCTTGTTGTGATGTTTATGCACTTGGTACTCCAGTAGGTTGCTTCCCCCCGTGTTTTTCTGTGGGTTTGTAGCTGCCATAGGCTTGCAAATGTAACCTAATGGATACAGAACTTATGAACGGCATGAGGTTCGCCTTTTATGGGATCTATATATTTAATTCCTTGCGTTTGCACCATTGTTTTTCTGCTTTGAACTTAAATCCTTTCTCAGGTGCTGATTATAACTGTTTCCTTGCACTGATTCTCTTGCCAAAGATGAATCTGCAAGAGGGTTGAATTTTGAGCTGATTAGATGCACCTTTTCAGATTTGACCACGACAGAGTTAAAATCTTTTGGAATCACTTTCATATTTTTCGTGTTTCATGAATCGGCCAAATATCAATGAGGTTACTTAAGCAACACCAAATTAAGTTAGATTGAATATTAATAGGTAAGAAAGGCCTGATCATGAGCATGGGAAGTTCTGCAAAATGAACGGTCCAAATCACATCAAGGGGCCTACCGTGCCTAGCCAACATCATTGCACAGGTGCAAAACACCCACCCTCAACCATCTTTCCCAGTGGCGGTTTTTCAATGTTCCGCTTTTAACACGGTATCCTTACAGTGAATCAATGTCTTATAGGAAATCAGATCATAAGTTCAAATCTAATCAACATTCCCAGAAAAGAGAGAATATCACAGCTAGAACCAAAGAAGTTCAATTTCATGAGTTGGATAGTACACTTAATACACAAAACTTAAGCTACATAAAAATAGAAGTTTGAGAAAATCAATCAACAAGCTCGTCGTCTGAATCATCACTATCTATCACCACTGCTCCACCTCCAAGTATTGTGTTCAGGATCATTTGCTACCAACACCTCAAACTTGAGGGTTCACTGCCTCCCTACCTTGGGAGCCCTCCTAGGAGAAGAGCAACCCTCTGCCTTGTATCCAGTACTTCAACGTGCATCCCCGATGGGTCAAGGATTTCAACGTCATATGGATAGAAGAGTGGTCGAACGTGTAAGACGCTGCAAAAGGCCAACAAGGTCAATATACTTGAGAAACAAATACTTTAGTCTGTATATCTGACAACCAATTCCGGAGAACAGCTGCATGCATCAGAAATTTATTGAAATATCTGACCGTTTCTTCCATTCGTGGTTATATCAATTATTCAGTGAAACTTAAATGGAAGTTAACAAATTGAATCCTTCCTTGCGGGAACTGAATCAGAAGTTCTTTGTCGAGACATCTAGTCTTCCAAAACATGGGTCCAAAACAAGCACGTAAACGTTATGAAGTTCCTTTATCAGAAAGGTTACGTTCCTCTGAGCAGAATTACAACAAGATCTTGTTCGGAAGAAAACAGTCACTACAGAGTACAGACGGTGATTCGTACAACGAAAAATGCATTATCCAGCCTCTAAAGGCAAACCCAGCCCCAACCTTTTCTACTAGTGAATGTGAGAGAGAGAAAAAGAAATGTAAGCCCATTGTTTACGGTAAATGAAATTAGAGTATCTTAAGTGGTGTTAAAACTTGAGCCAAGAGCCAAACTTGGCAAAGACAACTGCAAAAACCATCTCTAGTAATGCCAAAAGTAATGCCAAATTACAGCATTCCAAAAATTTGGAAAGTTTTTTTTTCCGGTACCTCTCTCATGATAGAATCAAAGTAGAAGAAATGAGATTTGCACCATCGGAGAAGGATTGCTCAATTACATTTCCAGTTTAGCAACAACTGCTGAAATGGTCTTAGCATATTCCCCAAAGTTCTGGCCAGTGAGAGGAACCAACATAAAGTTCCAATTTTACTCACAAGACGCTCCCAGGCCACATGCAAATGCATGCAACAGCCAGCACATTTACATCAGGGTTCTCAATCCCATGCGCTAGAAATAACAAGCTTTCAAGTCTATTTTTGGATGGTAGGGCAACTCACGAAATCAGCATCTAGTCCATATCTCCTTCCTCCAATTGATTAGTTGCATTAATCTAGTATACTTGGATCACAGATCGTTCCAGTAAGAGAAACAGGAAAGGTATGCGGTAAACCGCATGCCCTAGATTGTGGCATAGTGTCAGTAGACTTTATATAGATTACAACATAGGAAGATACGCTTTAGATACCCAATAGACGACTATTAATTTTCTAAATATTTATGTGAAACATTTCATATTTCTCTGGAGTGCTAAATTAATTGTATAGAAACAAATGTGTACATATTTCGGAACATTTGTTCCAAAACGTAATTCGCTAGGGTATTAGCATATTTTGGTAACACAGAGTTTAATAACTGGAAAGTAACTCAGAGTTAACTTTCAAGGAAGAATGAGATTAACAAACTGGCAATGATCAGATCATTGCCACATCCTCCCTAGAAATCTCACATTCCCAAGACTATTTAACGAAGGGAGAAAAAAGAGAGGAGAGACGGTGATATAGAAAATACTTTATTATCCCCAAACTCCATTTCAGACTACTCTATATTCTTGAATAACAACATGAATGACAGAATATCATCACTACTAATCATGGGATGCCTTAGAGAGACGTACACATCACATCTCTTCCATTCCTGCCAACCAAACATGACCCAAAGGTATAAATAGTACACAAAGGGAAAGGAAGTACCTGTCACTATGGCCAAAGGATGATGCTCGGCCAGGCTGTCTACCACCAATTAGCCAATCACTGGCTCCATCTCTTGAGCTCCTAGACCGACTAATATTATTTCTGTTATGCCATCCGCCGGCACGTCTATTGTCACAATCATCCTTGCCATCATCAAAACCCCAACCCCTACCCCCCTCGAGTTTCTAGGACCTTTTAGTTCTTTTGAGCCTCCTCCAAATCCCCTATCCCTGTTAGGAAACCACCCATAGTAATCGCTTGAAGGCCCATCGTCTTGCAAATCAGGAAGCTATAAAACACAGATTAGCAGTTACACATTACGAGATTCCATTAGTTTAAGATTACACAAGTACTAATCGCTCCACCACTCTTTCTTGGTACCTTCTAGGGAATCCAACTATACAAGTAGATAATCATCTTAAAAGTTTTTAAAATTACAAAGTTTTTTGGAATCCAACGATTTAAAGTTCAATACTTCACTTCCCTAGGTACCAAAGTAATACTCCCCCGTCCCATAAAGTTGGTCCCCTACGAAACTACGTGCAATTTTCAAACTTAAAAATAATGTATCTACTAAAATAATTTTCGATTTTTTTTGTACCGTTCAAAATATCTCATCGAAAACTATCAAACAAGATCCATATTGCACAAAAAATATTTCGGTAAGTACATTACTTTTAAGCTTAAAAATTGCACGTAATTTCGTAGGTGACTAACTTTACTGGGTGGAGGGAGTATGATTTAAATAAGCGTAAGGGCACTCTCATTTCAATAGCTAGCTTTTGGGGTTGAGTTCTACTCAAGAATGTGTAACATGGTATCAGAGCTCTGGTTGTGAGAGGTCTTGGGTTCAAATCTCTCTAATAGCATATGTTCCTCGTTTGCATTCTGCTTCTCCCCTTCACATTCTGTTTTACTCTATCTACGGAAATTTGCATCTCCACGTACAAGATGGGGTTGCATGTGAGGGAGGATGTTGAATAGCTCGGTATGCATTGTTGGGCTTGTTTCCAAACAGCTTAGGCTCTTAGAACTACTAGTAATGTAACATGGTATCAGAGCTAGGTACCAGGGGAGGGTAGGGTGCGTATCTCTGGCCTGCACGCGGCAGGTACTGCCGAGTGGGCACACTGTGCGTGAGGGAGGATGTGAAGCGAAGTCCCACATCGCCTGGGTACCAAATTAATATGAAGTATATAAGCGTGAGGGCACCCTCAATTTAATAGCTAGCTTTTGGGGTTGAGTTCTACCTAAGACCATGTAACACCCGCGCCCGTTTCAAGTGGCGAAGCCCTATGCTACAGTAAGGAAGGAGAAAGGGCAAAGGCAGGAATCTATCAAATTTTGTCCAGTGACTTATCAAAATAGACATAAATTATGTAACATCCAAAAATGGAATAATGAAAAACAAAGAGGAGGACATAAGAAAAAAACTGCTCAAGATCCATGTCATAAGTCATAACCGACTCGAGTATTATGCTACAATGAAAGAGCTATAATAATTTAGATAAGTGACCAAACTTTAGACCAACCTAAGTAACTTTGGAAATGGCGTTTCCAGTTGGTGCCTGCCTATTTATTAGCTCTTTCGCAATTTCCACTGGAAGATAAAAAACAGCTCCTTGAACCTGACATTTAGAAATGTCAACAAATTGTTTTTAACAGGGTACAAAAACAATTGAAATTTACTGTACCATGCTGAGGCTTAGAACTGGACTATAACTGGATTTTTAAGCCCAAAAGCCACAAAGAAAATGGATGGTTTCAGGTCGGGGCTTATAAACCCAACCAAAATAGAAAAAGCACCATTTTGGCAAACAAAACCATATAACAAAAATCCAGCTTAAATGCCTCAAACCGAATGAAGTGGGCTTTTTGGCCAAAAAACCTGCTTTAAGCCTTCAGCCAAACAGGGTCCAACTGATCGGTTAGATGGACGCACCATATCATCTGCAATTAAGTGTATTTTTCCAACTTCATCAGCAGCTGCTGAATAAACATCGGAAAACAATCCAGTGACAGATCTAGCATACAAGAATCCCCTAAAAAACCCTGAATCACAAGTCAGCTGCAATGTCACTAATCCCTGCAGTTCAAGGTTACAGTCAGTTCGAGAGAACAGAATTTTGCAAGGCTGCACAAAGATAACAGAATTAGATCTTCTTTTAAGAAATGAGCCTGGTTTTATAATTAAGATCTAACCATTAAGCAAGAAGTGACGGGAAAAAAAGGTAGCCAAAAATCAACTCTAGGTACCACATCGATTGATGATAACACGTAAATTGTAAGAAAGCAAGAGGACCAGTCTCGACCAACCATGAGCCTAAGCATCAAGAATTATGGCTCAAACGTTCAAACCACCTTCTAGTCATCAATGGAGAGAGAGAGAGAGAGAGAGAGAGAGAGAGAGAGAGAGATGAAGAACTGTTACAATATTATACTCATGTTTCCTATGTTATGGTTACATGTGTCCATGATAGAAAACAAACACACTAAAATATATAACCATTCACTTATAGCCAATTGTTCCACTCAGCACATGCAATTCTCTCTCCCACCCCCTCTCTCCTCGCCGTTGGGAATTTGGTCTGTGGAATTGGAAGTGCAAACTTTCTTTCTCTCCTTCCAGCTACCAACTGGAAGTGCAGAATTGGTCTCCAAACATTCCCTCTCCTACTGGAGAAGATGAAGAAAAGGAGTGGTTCAAGAAACATGGGGGACGAGGGTTGTTTGGCAGTTATGTTGCAATTTCACTCTTACATCCATAACAGTTTTTGCCTTGCACTGTTAAAAATAGTTTTTAATACGGCATTTTCGGTATACGAAAAGTCCGTACAACTTCATTTATTGGGTAACACCCAACTGGTGCTCTGTCTTTATATACTGTAATATATATTAATAGATGTTGGTTCTGGGTGATGTCAACAAGTGTTCAACTCAAGCTTACAAATTGCCCAGTCCCCATGACATAAGGGTGTCAGGAATCATATAATTAACATCAGCTGGCCTAAAAAATGTAAACCAGGGCAATGTGATTCAACCAATCAATGCCGAATAGCTAAACAAGATCGAACCAGGTAATTCAATCTACAAGGAAATACTAGATATGTAACTCAAGTATTTTAAAGTCGAAGCTTCTTCATCCCCATTCAATTTTACTGCAGAGCAGAAAGGCTGTAGTAATTATGTAAGCCGGGACTTTTGAATTTACAAAACATATGCAGATGCAATCATTTGACTAATCATACAAGTATCTACTGTAATTATGTCAGAAGCTATGGATGGACCATACAAATTGGCCAAAATAGTTTGTACAGGAGGAAGTGGGACTGATAGGGAAACTACAACCATTGAGAAGTATGGGCCTTGACATTCCATTAAACTCATCTCAAAGGATCTGATTAGTGAAGTTTTCTAGTGGGGGAATGAACTAATGAGTCAAACTGTTCTCATTACACCTACATTACTCGGGTTCCGAGGCACATCCAATGGGAACATATAACTGAATTGCTTAGTTTTTTTCACAGGATCTTCACAACTCATGAATATCATCAATATAATCTTTTAAGGCGGGTAGTTTGATATGGATCAGTGAATGGGACTCTTTGCAGTTTCCTCTGGCTTCTGCATTGTTAGCTGTAACATACAGTGATTATAAGCTTACATCTCGAACCACAATTTTCTCTTGCAGTGGATATTCATTTGGACCATCAAATCTCAAAACTTTCGCCATTTTACCGGTACCCTTTGTTATTGATTTTGGGGTGAACAGTGTAGACACAAAAAGAACAAAATATAACCTTGCTCTATTCTTTTCTAGGCCGACAGACCAATGAAACTGAGCTATCTTATAGGGCACAGCAACCAATTTTCTCCCCATAAATTTTTCGGACAATGGAATCCAAGTTTTTCAAGAATTAAGGTATATGAAATTGGAACCCCAGTTGAAACAAGCAGAGAGAGAGCGAGACCTTCGCCGCGCTCGTGCTCGTCTGGTTCGCCGCGTTCTCGGTGATGGTGTGTTCTTTACCGGAGGTGGAGGCGCTGCCGGTGGTCGTCGTTGTATCTCATTCTCTGTATGTACAGATCGATCGAAAATGGTTTTTGAGGTTTTCGATTTTTTTTATTACTTTGGTAAAAATATTTTCCACGTCATGCCGCAGGTTGAACCTGTGGCATGTCCTAAAACGACGTAGCTTTCCATGTAATGCCTTATGTTGAACCTGCGGCATGTTCCGAAAAACGACGTCGTTTTATTTAAAAGAATTTTTGAACACTACAACGACGATTTCTACTCATATCAACCATTATTTAATAATCCGAGACATTGTTCTTGTAGAAATTATTATAACACATATGATGAATGAAAATCTCATAAATAAAGTACATAATCATACTTAATCTAAATGAATTTCTATTTCTTAGAATAAGTTTGTATACATTGAATCATATCTTTTCCATACCAACAACTCCTGCGGAGATTCTAAGTACGTTTTCTATTTATCGCAGATGTATTTTGATGATCTAAGATATTCATATTATAGAAGGCAGAAATATACAAATTACGTAAAAATTTCATATTAATTGAAAATGTATTAGTACTTGATCGGAATGAATTTATGTTTCTTAGAATAGGTTTAGATACACTGAATCAAAACCGTAACAGGAGTAAACCGGTTTTACTTAATCTCGGGTTTATCCTTATTCTAATTCTTTTCTCTCTGCTATTTTTATTGTGAAAGGAAATCGCTCATCTAAAATTCAGTAGTAGCAATGGCAGAACTAAACCCAGGTATTCTGATCGACATCGTGGACGAGGAATGTGATGCAGCAGTACTCTAATTTATCTCTAAATTAAGCCTATTTTGGTTTTCCCTTTATTTTATTTTGTTTTTTCTTTTTGTTTTATTGTGGCTTTTTAGCCTTTGTTTTGGCGGGGAAGGTGGTTACAGAGAACACGTGAAAGGAGAGGAGTATAAGAGAGAAGGGGGAGGTGAGAGAAGGGTGTGAAATTGGTTATCATTTCTTCTTGTTATTTTTCTCTGAATCTCTGTAAATCTTCCTTGAGCTTAATACAAGAACTACTGCTTGCCAATTGGCTAACAGTCTTTCCCAAATTCGTGTAAATCTATCTAGACGCTATCAGAATGGATGCGAGACACTCTTCCCGATGATGGTATGTATATACATACGTATATTTTCAATTTAAGAACTGCATACAAGAAAAGAGCAATCATCCTTGGTCAAATTTGTTGAAATGTAATTTGGGTTATGTTTTATGGACACAGATCTTCAGTTGCCGCCGGTGATGGCTTCTCGGACTGATGACACTGAAGACTCAAGTATGTGTTCAACTGCGTAATCAATTTGATTTGTCTGATCATGGTATTTGGGAATTAGGGTTTTACTCCCTCCGTCCCGTATTGTAATGTGTTTGTACCTTTTTGGGATTAAAAATAGGGCACTTCCTTGCATGATTTTCTGAACCAATTTAGAGATTTCAATTAGTTTGTTACGATCCTAATGTCCCACATGGACTAAGTATGGGTTTGCCTTGCATATGTGTATAAGCTCTTGGGCACCATCTCCTTGTAAGCCGGTTTTCAAGGATGAGTTTTACCCATGAGTTAGTTCTTCAAATTGGTGTAGTGATCATCACTGATTTATGCCACGTACTATTACCATGTGGCATTGTCCGCGTGGTACTCCCGACAAATGCCATAAAGACAAATTTAATATCTTGGACATGATGACTCACCTTTGTTAACAAGGGATGTCCCATAGTTTGATGTCTTGCAGTTTCCCATTGGGTATGCCACTTGGTTCTCCTAAACTACCTGTTAATATTTCATTAGGGGGAGTTTCCCAGAAATGCTAAAAGTGCTAAGAATATTTAATGCATGTGAGGAGAACGACTTGTCTTGAAATCTGTGTTTAGTCCTTTTACCACTTTTTGCCGATTTGGGAAACTCCCCCTTATTTGTTATCCATGCCATCCACATCTTATGCTTTCATTTTGTGTTTTTGCCCGGTTACAACTTAACGCGTTAAGCTTCTTATTTATCCTCATTTTTGCATATACTTAGAGGTCTTAGTGTTCTTAATTCGAGACAAATTTAGTATAACCTATACTTTTGAGAGTAAGTCTTCGATCTCCGTTGTGGGTGCTGTTCTAACCAAGGGTAAAGAATTCTTTTAAAGCAGTTGTTTAGGTTGTTTAATGCACTGCGTGTTCTGTTGCCTACTTGCCTGTATGAAATGAGTGTCGTTTATATTTTTATTAGCATATATGGTCTATATGAAGTCCTAGTAGTTTACCAAGTACCTTTAATCTCTAATCATTGATCCAATATTGGCACTTAAATGGGTACATAAGGGTGAAACCTTATAGTTTTTAAATATCTAGTATTTCTAATGGTATTACATAGATTTCTATGGTATAACTAGTTTTAATTTATTTCTTTAAGGTGTAAAAGGCCAAGAGGGGTCTTGTGAAGCCATCAAGTTTCCTTGTCATAAGTTTCCTCTATTGCACTGGTCTACTTCTGTATTGAGATCTTATTTGGCGAATGTTTGATTACTTTCTGTTCTATTCGCCTGGGTTTTCTTCTATTTTTTATGCTTCTCGTTGACAAAATTGCTCTCACTCTTTTTTGCTCACCTCCCTATAGTTCACCACATATAAATTTGTATTTGACTTTTTGTATACCCTTGTAGATCTCACCCCACATACTTCTCGGACTTCTGCTAGCACTTTTCTTATTGTTTTCTTTCTTTCCTCTCACTGCACTTTCTCAGGCAGTCTTTCCATTTTGAACTATCAATTCTAGTCTTTATTAATCCTACATTTGCCAGCCACTTCTTCCCAGTTTCTGTTCTAGTTTCAGTTGAGATATGAGCTTGTTTTTCCTATCCAAAACGGGTTGCATATAAGATACTAATCCAAGATGATTGGAACAGATTCAATATTTGGCTATGAACCGGTTATGAAAGAGTTCTTCACCTCTAGCCCTTCGTTAAGAACTTGTTTTGGATTACCTGTGGCTTGGAATATATTTTGTGCCTGTGCTGGTATTTGCATATATTTCCCTTTGTCTTTTTAGATAGTGTTTCGTACTGTCAGTGCCGTGTCTCCAGCCAATATGTTCCTATTTATTCACCTAATTATTTACTTCAGTTTCTCGCTTTGAATTTGATTTTATCAGATCAGGAAAATCAACAAGTTGAGGGAGATATTTGGTGTGATCTTGCGTTGGGAACTCAATGAGATCTTGTGTGTACCGGCCTGCTTTGATTCTTATTGTGGCAAAAAATCTCTTCCTGTCAATGTAGTTGGTGATTTCTATGAATCAATTGTAATTGGAGTTCCCCTTTTCTTTATCTTTCTGTGGAGTTTGGATCGCGAATTCAATATATTTGAAATGTTTCACATGAACCAGATTGCTGTTCCAAGTTTGAGGCTAATGCCATTGTTCAGGTAGCCACACTTGCACTTAGTTTTAAGGTATTTGCAAGTTGCACATAGCGATTTTAGTTATTACAGTTGCCGTTGGCACGTGAGGCGGCGTTGTATGTGATTGACCTATTCTGTGCATCAAGCAACGAATGAATCCATAAGTGGGAACTTCATTTAAGTAGTGTTTGCGGCAAATTAAATCGTAAGACGTCGTCCCGATTATATCATAGATATGGTCCTATGTCCGAGGATCTGCTTGAGCCAGTTCTTACCTTCACTAAACCTCTAGATCCAGATAAACTGGCGGCTGTGGAAATGGTGCTGCCATCTGATTGTTTGACAACGAATGTTGCATCTGGCAGATAAGAATCAGCTTGTGCACACCACTCAACTGTGGAAACCCATTTTGTATCCCACCAAAACCCTTGCCATAAAATGCATGATTTAATATCAGAGTTTAGGTCTAATGCATTTTTTCGGGAACAGACGAAGGGTGCTTGTATGAGCTTGCCCGTGGCAATGGTTGTATTTTTCTGTGAAAATCCCTCACCAGAAACATGTTTGCCTCTTCCCCAACGTTATCTTTGCACAAAGTGTCTCCCAATCTCTCACCCCGTTTGTGTTGGAGCTGAATTTGTGGAAGCTTGGGTACGAGCAAGAAGTATCACATTCTTTGAGATGAGCAAGATTCAGATGGTTTAGCTGCAGAAATTAACTTGGTTTCACAGTCTATATTTTCCTTGAACCTTTTTACACAAATGCGTGAAGCTACAAATACAGGTATAGAAAGAATTCACTGTGTAAACTAGGAGAAGAACTTGGGTGCCGAGCAAATATGGGGGACATCGTGCCAATCGCACATCTCGGCCGTCCAAAAGTGTTTTGAACAGCCTATTTCTCTCTTTAATTTGGGTCATCCAAAACACTTTTGGACGGCCGAGATGGGCACTCAACACCACGTCACCTATAGCCGCTCAGCCCGAAAAATTCTTCTCGTAAACTAGGGCATTGGTCATTAGAGACATACGAACTACTGGTGAAAACACCAGCCAATCACACCAATTTATGGAGCTTTTACAGCACAAATGATAAGCTAGCCGGGCTTGCTTTGCTGTTGCTGTCTACTTACTATGCATCCAGCTGAGCCTGCAACGCAAGCATTCTTTTTCTCAAATATGGTATTACAAAATATTCGAAAATATTCTTGTGTTTTCCTTTTTTTCTGCACTTACAAATATCTAAGTCTAACACAAACCCCATTATGGCATACATTTATATACACTAACAAATCTAGGGGGCAGGCTATGACAAGGACGGCGACAAACCCAGAAGCTTTGGCCTTTCAAGTGCAAGTTTCTCCATCTCAAAGTTGTGGTGGTGGGAACCGGAGGATTCTCTGTCAGTTTTCGCACTCTGAAGTTCGCTGAGCGCCCTCTTCGTGTAAATGGTGAAAGCGACTGTGGTAACAATTGCTACAATCAAGGAAATAACATTGTATACGATTTCCACCGCAGTCAAATGGTAGTTCCCATATTGAACATCCGCAAAAGTCTTTATTAACCGACCACTGCAAACAAGAACACCACCAAAGCAAAAGATGAACCTCAGTACGCACACACATAAAGAAGGGCACATAATAAGGCCTCAGTAACTACCAAATTCCATTAGTCTAATTGTTCATTTGCGTAAAATTTTGAGAGAGAAATTCTTCTCCACTAGATCTTGGATCCTAGGTGATTTCTAGAAGCTGAAATGACCTCAAAATTTGATTGTGGAAAAGCTTGGTTTTGAGTGCTTTCGGAACAGATTTTGGAATCTATGTGATTTAGAAGCCGATTTTCGACTTTTGCAGCAAACAATAGTGGCTTTTGGTGTAACTTATAATCCCGCTGCCAAAGCAAACAAGTTTCTTAGTTTACAATCAAATCAATAATTTAAAACTAAAATGTAGTAAAATATTTTTCCATAGCAATCGTAAAGGGCCTCTCCAAAGAAAATCTACTACTTAAATGAGATTACATGTACCACAACTTGAAAAGTGGCTGCTTCGAAAGATGAAGATCTGTCTTGGGTGATTAGACCTTTAACCAACAGAACAAAAGCACAAAATCCCTAATGAAAGAGCGACTGTAACTTACTTTATAATATGTTCTCCATTATAATCAGAGAAGTGGAAAAATAACAGATAAAATTCAGGTAACGAACCTATAGATGTAAAGGAAGGCTTCCGGAACCATTCCAGCAACTGATCCCCATAAATAGGGCCAAAATCTCATACTCGTCACGACTATTGCGTAGTTGAAAATTGTGTACGGAAATGGTGAAACCCTAAACAGTGCTACAACTTTAAATTGATGGAACCAGCTCCCTTCCCCTGCTAGTCGAATCATTGCAGCTTTCTGAGGCCATCTCATTAACCATTGCTGCATATGCAATAAGAGCCGTGTATAAAAGGGCGAACAGAAGAAACGCATAAAAGTAAATGACAATTCACTCAATCATCATCACTGAAAATATAAAATGTCTTACATGAATTCGGTCACGGAAGCGTAACCCAATCAAATATGGCAGAACCATGCCGATGGTAGTTCCAACCATAATTATGACGAATCCAATGCCATATCCAAATATCATACCAGCTAGCCACATGGAAGGCCCAGAAGGAATTAAGAGCACAGGAAACAATGCCAAAGAAGCAACAAGTACAAGAGCAAGAACCGGACGGCCAAAGGCAATGGCTTCCCATTGCATGATTGGAATGAGAACCTACAACGCAATGGATGAATACTATGTTCAGTGATGCCATGTTGGTAACATTGACTTTGTGCTGCTGCATAGCAGAAGTACCCCACAGAGATATACTATAGCATAGAAAACATGAGCTAAAATTGGAACCCACAAAGTTTGCATATATGTAATATGCACTGGAAAATACTTATAAAAAAAAGTAATATGCACTGGAAAATAAAGTGCATACTAGGAGGGAAAAAAATCTGCACTCTATTTAGTCTACTGATCTGTTGTAACTTGTAACCTTCATAAAGATGGTAAGCTCTATTTTATGTCTAAACTTGCTATAAGTCTTCACAAATTTAAAGTAGTTTCTTTCTGTAACATTCTACAATTTTTGGATTATTAATTAAGCAAACCTTAGGACATAATCAAAACAACCTTTTACCCGCAGTTGATATAAATTCAGCTGCTACGTCTCGTCAATAAAACTATGGGTTAAAAATTGCTAAGAACACATGCTCTGCTGATTCAGTTTTCATGGAAATTCCAGCAACCACAATTCAACCATTCACATTCCTAACGACAATGTGGCTTTGTATATGTCTTCGTAAGTTAAAAGCTTGCCCGGTAGCAATAAAAACAACAATGACAATACTACAGTCACATGACTTACAAATCAGATAACTGCAGGTAGTAAAGAGAACAAAGCAACTAGGACTAAGAACAGAAAAAGGGATTTGAAAAAGAAAATGAAAACTGGCATAGGTAACATCGAAATCCAAATAGCACTTTTCCCTTAAGACATGCATGCAATGAACATCAAGAAAGATTATATTGTGACAATAAGCCATAATCAAGTCATTCATGAATTAGCCCATCAACTGTAGGTAAAGACTGATAAAGAAAAAGAAAGAATGCTGTTCACTTTAACGCATGTTCTAAATTGGACATCTGAAAATATCATGCCCCAATGAACCCATACAAAGGGACAAAAGTTCAGGATACGGAAATACCTTCTCAAAAATAAATGGTACCCCCCATTTCACAAAAATGAGAAGTACTAATACAGTTATGAAGCACCATAATATAGCCTTGATCCACCAGATTAATGAAGTATACTTTGTTTCAGCTTGGGTATGCGAGGTATCAGTTTCAGCTACCCCTGGATCATCTGATATGACCAACCTTACATACTCAGCATGACTCCTACCATTCAAACTGCCTTTATCGAGCTTCTCAGCTGGATCTGGCATCTTCTCTAAGACACCAGAAATCTGCCAATGAAACATAATGTGGATTAGAAACCATTAGAGGCAAGCATAGTCTAGATTTTTTACAAGAATAAAATGAAGACAATTTGCATAGGACATAAACAAAATAAATACATAATCAAGCCACACACACAATAGGATATCAATAGAATCTTATAACTTGGAGACCTAGAAACTACGCAGGCATTGCCACGTGAACAGCTTGATGTAGAGCATAATGTCACTTCACCTTCTGTTGCAAACAGAAAACACATAGTTCATGTATGAGGGTATGGGTCATCTGAAGTAGCCAGCATGAAACCATGCCACATGGCTGGGATGGATAAAAAATTAGATCTATACGCAATTTAGTTTTTAATTTGCAATTGCAAAAAATAACTAAATTAAGAGATCAATTATAATGTCGATATACCTTGATAAATGTAATCTTGTATGATAATTGGTCCTAAGACTCCCAACTTCTTAGTAACTTTGAGAATATGCATGATAGTCTTATTCGCAATACTGACGACTGTCAAATACAAGAGAGCACTTGGATTTTTTATGCATCTGAAGCAAGTTTGGGCAATTTAGAGATTTTTTGTGGAGTCAAAATAGTAAAATTTGGTTGCGAACTATCAAATATTCTCGTGAGAAATCAGAGTGTGTTTGTGGTCAAGTGATCCCACTTGTACCCACTTCCCTCCACCACTGCTTTCAGACCTCTCAATTAGTCATATACATAAAAATGAAAACTAGATGCCTTTATGGGAGTGATAGTGTGAGGGTATTTAATATAGTATGGAGGTTCCACATGCATTTGAACTGTATCTGGTCCTTGTCAGCACTAAGCATGCTTAACACAACTTTTCTCTTCTTTCCCCAATCAACCAAATACTCACAATGCATGTCAACATTTTTTTTTTCCTTGGCGAAAGTTAGTATTGGTAATTATTGTGAGTGAGGTTTGAACCCCTGTCAAATGCATGGGAGTATATGGTATCTACCACTGGACTACCACTCCACTTGCGATGCATGTCAACATATTAGCTAGTAGTTAATACAACTATATCTATTTCCACTTGCCAAAATCAAACTCATCTTTGGCTTGTTCCTCTTCTGCTCATTAATGGAGTCGCCAAGCACTTGCAAGGTAAAAATAAATAATTGGGAGTCGATTATGCAAAGGCCTACGATCACCCAATATGAAGTGACGGCAGCAAAAAGTCCAATCAATCACAAAAGAAGAGAACAAATTCCTATTACTAGATCAACAAAGACCATAGAATTACAGCAGTCTCACTGGCCCAATAAAATGAGTTCAATGATTTCCAAATTATTCGGGTTGAGGAGAAGAGCAAGCTAATTTAGACAGATCATTTGCATTGAAGTACAGCTACTAAACTAGTAAAAGCTGAATTGGCTTCAAGTTGAAGACAGTAGATGATGTTCTGCTTATTAATGGAGTTAACAGTTACTTACGATGTAAAAATAAATAAACGGGGTCAATCATGCAAAGGCCTACCATCACCCAATATGAAGTGAAGTGGAATTAAATCATAATTCATCCAGTAAGTTCTTCAACACCTTCAAACTAAGTTATAAATGAACAAATGAGGTCCTAAATATTCAACATTTGCAGTTACTTCTAATCAAGGAGTTGAAAAGAATTGTTTGGGATTTAATCATCCAAATGGTACAGCTTAGTATGGGACTGAAATTAGACGTCCAGATGCACTAACTGGTGTGGAGCTTTATAGAGTTGCAAACAAAAGGTTAAGGAACTTGTTTGGTGTACAGCCCTGAGTTTGTGTGCCTCTTGCATTTGCACAATCCTCATTAGGCCTCCCAATCTAACACCACAACCAACACTCTTATATGTCGGTCAATTCCAACCCCAAACCCTTGATTACAAATTTATCCAACCATTTAGCAAGCTCACAACAGCTCCATTTAAAGTTTTAGACTCCATTTCAATAGGATATGTATTTCTAATTTCAGAATGACGAGATATGACTTACATAGTCACCGAGAATAGCTCAACTTTAGTTTGATATTTTACAAATGCATTTCGATCATGATCAATTTGAAACTATTATATTTAACAGAATAAACTGCAAAACTTCCTTTTAGGGTTTGTAATAACACGAAAATCCAATGAAAGTGAAGACTTTTTCAACCTTGAACCACCTATACCCACTGAGCCATTTGAAAGTAACAATAAATCCCTTTATCCCACATGTATCCGAATCATGCTGTCAAAGGTATCCCTCATGGCTGTGTAATTTTCCAGCTATCAAATACAAACCCACAAAAATTAACCAACATCTAGGAGTATTCTCCAAAAGCTTAATCCACCCAATATTCACAAGGTAAATTGACATAAAAGAGTTAAGAAGGCTTCTTTCAAAGTCCTTTCCAATCTCCATAGCCATAAATACATTAAATAGCTACAGTTTCTTGGCCCTTATCTTTCCAATTTTCCCACATATTTTCCGATCCTATTATAATAAACACAAAATAAAAGAGCTCCTGATCTCCCCAAAATAGAAAACGTGAAAGTTCCCAAAATATCCTACGCGACAAAAAAAGAAAAATACACAAAATATTGAGAGCAACTAGAAGCCATAGCCTGAAGCAAAGGTAAACTCGGAATATACTGAAAAACCCATATCCATAAATATATAGAGAGAGAAACATGAGGGGAGGAGAGAGAGAGAAAGTTAGGTTTCAGGTGATTACTCACATTAAGCCCTGAGCCAGCAACCGCGGTTGACCTGCGCCCCCAAAGTTCCTCCTCCTCCTCCTCCTCTATATACAGTTATATGTATATGTGGGTATATAAATTTTCTCTCTCTAGAAGTGGGGGAGCCGATCGTGGAGGTAATTCAAATGGTTGCAGAGATTCCAGAAATGAAGGAGCAAGAAGAGGATGGGGGTTTGTTGTTCTTTCTTTTTGGTTTGCTTACTTTTTTCAAATTCCCGTGATTAAACGGAACCATATTTTAGGGCCGTGTGAGAAAGTCCGCCCTGCCCACTAGGGGGCATTTTTTTTTTTTAATCAGCGCCAACTGGGATTGACTAACTTTTACCAGCCCCATATCATCTCGCTTTTTTACCTGGTTTTGGTTGCTTCACCTTCAATTCTTCGGACCCGACTATGGGGACCCAAGGATATCGAAAATGTATAACGATTTTCTGGATCCATCTTAAAATTAATAAACAGTTTGAATTATCGTGTGAGACTTAAAAGTGAGCCTCACAAGTCGTTATATATTTTCGGTACTCTTAGTATATTCACAATTCTTCTATGTTTTACTCCAGCTCGATTGTAAATGAGTAGAGCCGGTATATTTATTAAACGAGCCTTAATAAAACAACCGAGATTTTTCGAGCATATCCAAGCTCTGGAGTGTTGAGCCCGGGTAGTTTGTTAAGAGTCAAAAATTCGAGCTCGACTTTGGCTCAATTACTAAACGAACTGCTCGAGCCTCTAGCTTCTTGCGAACAGCTCGGCTAATTTACAACCGAACAGGGTTTGGTGGTTTGCCCATCCTTCCCCCCTGTGATGATAATCATTTGATGTTACCAACTTTGCAATTTGAATAATGAAAACTCATAATTCATCACACCATACTCTTCAAATTTTGTGATTATAATACTCGGTTGTTTTTATTTTCCTACCTTAATTATTTATTCCAACATATTATTCGCATACCAAATCACTATGATAATATGGAATTATTTTTAAAGTATGCTACACACATGTAAAATTGAACACATTTTTTTTTAATTATTATATGAAGAGTCTATTAGAACACATTTCTCCCTATAATAAAATCGTTAATTTTTCTTTGACATTTTGAAGAATATGTTAGACCGAGATGCCGTGGAACCGACGGTAAATGCACAAACGGTGCACAGATGAGTGCGTGGGACCCACTTTCGGATATCACATTAATAATTCAAGCCGTAAAACATTGGTTTTCTTTTGTTTGTTGTGCCAAAAATCAACTCATTTTGATAGTTGTAAGTGTTTGATCCAATTTTTCAACTTTTTATTCAAAATTGAGAATCCTGTATTCTGAATGAAAAATGGAAAGATTGGATCAAGTACTTACAGTTATTTGATTAAGCTAATTTTTTACGTAACAACTGAAAAAAATATTTTAAAATTAATGATCGGATCATATTATTTGTGTGGAATCCGAAGTGGCCCCCACGCACTCATTTGCGCACCATCTGTGCATTGCCGTCACTACCCATAGTCGGATTTTATGTTGGCCTATTACTGCCCTAGAGAGTCTTTCTCTAGAAAGTTAGACTTGCCCTAGGGTTTCCTACCCTCTTCTTGCTGGCGGCTCCTCCTTCCCCCTTTCGGCCTCTTCTCCTCCTTCGTAGACTCCTTCTCCTCCTTTCCACCCATCAATTTCTACCTTCTAGCTTCTGCCCGTCTAAATTTTTTGAGGGGTGGGGCTGCCGCCTCTCTGCCCCACCCCTCTTCCCCGCAAATCCTTGCCAGGACACCCACCATCAATGTAACACCCCGAATTTTATTTATAAGTTTTGTTGCATTTATATGCAGGCTAACGCGAAAATATCTTAAGCTTTAGGGGTTTGATGTGCAATTTCCCTAAATAGCCTCATTAAACAAGAGAGTGGGAAGGGTGGGGGTGTCCACACTGAATAATTTTCCTAGGAAGTCTTATAGCTTCCACGTTTGTTCTGCTCTTATCTCCACCGTTTGAAGAGAGAGAGAGAGAGAAGAAGAAGAAGAAGAAGAAGGGGAAAATTAGGGTAAAAACCTAATCCAAGAGACCGGAACGGGCACGTCCGAGGTGCCGAGACCATAGTCGTGTCTTTCTTTTTAAAGACCGATGTGAGTGTTCGACTCATAAGTGTATTTCATTTTGAATTGAACTTGTTTAAGTGTGAGGATGGACTTTGTGTCGTAATTGGGGCTTCATGCCTAGTAGACTTCGTGTTGTGATGGGGCCTCGTGCCTAGTAGACTTCGTGTTGTGATGGGGCCTCGTGCCTAGTAGACTTCGTGTCGTGTTGGGGCTTTATGCCATGTGGACAATTGAGTCCTGATATTGGCCTTGTGCCTAGTAGACTTCGTGTCGTGTTGGGTTACAAGCTGTGTGTATGAGTTTTGAGTTGGAAATTACGAATTCAATTTAATTACTTGATGTTATAATGAAGTACATGTTCGGCTATTCTTTTGTTCAATACCTATGACTTACTTACTCTTGGAATCCGCTTGGGATTCCAGTTTTGCAGGTTTTAGACGTTGTCCACTGCTAGGTGTCTGTGTGTCATATCCTCGCTCGGGGCTCTTAGACTAGAGCATCACGCTAGTGGTTAACGTGAAGTTTTTAATGTAGTTTGTACATGGTTTTGTATAATGGTTTGTCTAGTTGTAATGTCGTTAAATCTCAAAAGTCTTCCGCTGTTCAATCGTTAAGATAGTAAATTTTGAAGTTGCTAAGGAAGTGAGTTTGTTATATTAGCTGAACTAATTTACTAGCATTTGTGAGCTGATGGTTGTGGGGTTATAGTCGCGTGTAAGGCTTGGATTGGACTCGTTGGGGCGCAGCTCCGGGTCGGGTTGTTTCAATCAACCCCTTGGACAGGCCGCCGCAAAACCTCTCCCTCAAACCTCCTTCTCCACCAACCCAGATCCGCCGCCTCAGCCTCTACCCCTCTTCCTCTGCCTCACCGCTTCCTTTGTCAACCGCACCACCGCCCTTCCATCTCTCCCCCATCCCAGATCTTCAGCCTCCCTTTTTCTCAAACCCCGCCACACCTCCATTTTCTGTCGGTCTGACATTGGATTGATCTTGGGTGTCTCTGCCCCCTCCGGCTAATAAAGCTCTTTGATGCAATGGGTGGAGGCTACGGGAGCTTGGTCTCATCTAGAGAAGTGACTGGTCGGTGAACTCGTTGGATCTTGGTGAGACTCGGTGACTCTTAGAGGGGCGACTCAGTGAGCTCTTGGTTGTACCAGATTTGTTGGGTTTCTGATTAGTTAGTTTTTTTGATGTATTTATTTCCTGTTTTTTGTTCGATTACTTGGCGCTATATTGCTTTATGGTTTGAGCTGGGAATCCGTTGGGTTTCTCCATCGCTACCTCGTGAATCGGATTCATCATCCCGTCCCCTAGGTGTCGGGTCTGCTTAGGCAAGTGTGTCTGAGAGTCGGTGGCCCAGTAGCCTCTATCTGTACTCATTCACTTGCTAGTGGTTGTGACTTCATTCCAATCTTTTGTTGTGATCGTTGCCGGATGGCATGTTGAATGAAATGCTGACGTTTCAACAAAAAAAAAAAAGGATGGCATGCAACAGGGTAGATTGGGGACAATTTGACCATTCCCATCTCTAATCCTCAAACCTCATATCTGCCTTCATCTCTGTCTCATTTTCCGAGCGAGGAACTACTTCCACTCTCCATCCCTGCCTCCCATCCGAAATTTACATTAAAAAAAATTTTAAAATCAAAATTTTCATTACAACATATTCCAGTCAAATGAATACGTTGCAAAGAACCCCAATATTTTGATTATCGACTTTCCCGATTTTATCAAAAGATTGCACAATCGGATTTTGATGCTCGAGATGGTGATTGAATTGCTAGTTGAGAATGATGTCTGAGTTGTTCGGAAAATGACTTGCCTATAGATATAGTAGTATATATACTCGAGAAACCCTCGTAATTACTAATTATAAGCGTGTATATGTAAATAATATATTAAATATAAAGTAAAAAAAATTGGGATGGTGAACGGTTACGTAGAACTGCCTCCGATCTGATCCTCATTTTTTTATAAAATTTTTGTCAATCTGTATTGATGTCTAAAAAAATTCCCGTAACTCTAATCCGAACGTGGCGGAAAATAGAGTAGATCAGAAGAGATCGGCCAAAATTGCCATCCCAATAGGTTATTGGGCAAACTAACCAATTTAGAATTTCGTATGAATGTTTCATTGGGTTTTACCCACAGCCATGTTAATTGAAATTGTTGTGTAGCTTTGACTAATCTTTTGGTCCATTTCCTTCAACATTGTTATTTAATCAGTGTTTGGTTCTAGTTTCAACAACCGCGTTCGCTTCCTCAATAATCTCAAATGCTGATGGCATCGTACGCTGACTCCCATTTCTCGAACATTTATAGAGTAGGTTTTATATGATAAATAAAGGAGGTTTGACTATAGAAAAGCATATTCATTCTTACAACCTCTCATTTAACAACCTGTGTCAGGTTGCCATCGCTCGGCTTGGGCCTGGGGTAATCTCAAATGGGCCTTAGCGCTTTATCCTTTAATTAATCTAATTGAGTCTGAGCCTCTTCATTGTGCTCATTCGGGCCCTCACATTGTCCTTTTTATTTGAGGATTAGTACATCACACGAAAGGAAACCCCGAAAATCTTCCCCCAAAAAAAATCTATGGGTGTGATTCGCCCAGTATACTATGTACATAGTATAGTACCTGGTGAATCACACTCGTAAATTTCTTTTTTGGATAGGTTTTTTCCTTTTTCGTCACTTAACTTTTCTGGTTTTGTTTTCATCATTCCTAATGCAGAAGGATGAGGATATGCCATATCTATGAACTAGTACGTGGTTAAATAGTGTTTAGCACAAAAAAAAAAAAAAGGTGCTCAAGTAATGGAATATTCCTTTTTGCCATTCGATATACATCAGTAGGGAGTTAACGGGAGAGTTAGTGAGTTAGTATAGATGGATTCTAGAAGCTATCCATAGCCCTAAACACCTCTGTCGAAGCTCAAACCCTGATCTCCCTTGTGAAAAAATCAGGAGATAACCGTTGGGCTATAAGCCCTTAGTTCTAGATATCAATTGACACCGCTGCTTTATTTCCCCTTTATTGCTTAATTTGTTTGGTTTTGATATACCTGAGAGTGAGACAAACATAAGGGAAAGGAAAAAGGAGGGTCCCACTCAATTCGTTTCCCTTTGTACGATGGCCAAGTAGTTCAATGGTCGATAAATATAAATAAGCATATGCATTTCATACGCATTCTTGCATGCCTTTTCATGCATCATTCGTGGTGCATTTGGTTAGTCTAGGCATCTGTTGGAAAATACCTGATTATTTTGTGCAAGGCATGGAGGGCCTTTTGTTGCCTAAGATAGAAAAGTGGAATTCTGTTTTACCTTTTTGAATAAACGAGCTAGAGGCACGCTAGCTATACACAGGTTTGCATTCACATTGGCAGATTCTAGAATGCGTATGTCGAGGAGTATATAAGCGTGGGACCGGACCAGGGTGGGTGCTGTGCACCTTGCGGTGCACTAAGGGCAGTCCGATATCCGGATGAACAACCCAGATTTGATCGCGTCTCCAAATCTTTTGACCGCTTCGTCATTCAAGTTGTTTCGTCTTTAATAAATTTTTTATTGATTTATTTATCTATGTTTTCATTTTTGGATATAAATAACATACCTCCATTAAAAACGTAAAAAAGTTTGTTACCATCACGAAATACTTATGAGCAGAAGTTGCCATGCACCCAATTAGTGAGAAAAAAGAACTAGGTTGGACATTCAACAGTCATGATGGAAAATACCCTATCATGAAAAATGTCCTTTCCAATTGGTACAGATTAGGTTCAACACACAGAATGAATATGAAGCAAACAAACAAGAAAAAACCTAGTTTGGTGAGATCCTTCGGGTCTAGTAGTAAGTTTGAACATGCTATATATATGAATTCATAAATAGAGATATGAATTCATAAATAGAGAGAGCAGTAAGTTTGAACCAGTGAAAATCTCCCTCCCTCCCTCACTTCCAATCACATAACATAGTGCATCAAACAACTATAATTCAAAAAATGGTTGCCTCACACAACCTTTCAACCACCTCCATTTTCCTACCGTTTCTCTTTGTGATTATCCTTGCTAGTCCAATGTCTTCCTCTTCTCCAAACATCCGGTCTTCTTCTTCGCTAGAGAAGAGTGTCGTAGCTTGGCAGTTTGCATAATCCACCGCAGTTCACCGGAATCTCCATTTTATGATTCGAATACCACCCTAGAGGACCTAATTAGAGAAGGTCTAAAAATTTCTTTGGCTCAAAGCCGCTACTTTGGTCAGGGTGTCAATCATATACCAAAAAAAGAGTTCATATATGAATTCATAAAAAAAGAGTTTATATGCAACTCTTTGTTTGGTATATGATTGACACCCTAACCAATTCGAGCCAAATAAATGTTTAGACCTTCTCTAATTTGGTCCTATTGGATGGCATTAGAATCATAAAATGGAGATTCTGGTGAACTGCGGTAGATTAAGCGAAATGCCAAGCTACCACTCTTTTTTAGTGAAGGAGAAGACTAGATGTTTAGAGAAGAGGAAGACACTAGACTAACAAGGATATCACAAAGAGAAATAGTATGAGAATGAAGGTGATTGAAAGGTTGAGAGGCAACCATTTTTTGAATTGTCTTTGTTCGATGCACTCTGTTATGTGATTGGAAGAGAGAGAGAGAGAGAGAGAGAGAGAGAGAGAGAGAGAGAGAGAGAGAGAGAGAGAGAGAGAGAGAGAGAGAGAGAGAGAGAGAAATTGTCACCGGTTCAAACTTATTACTCTCTCTATTTCTTTTTCACACCTCAAGCTCTAGTCCAACTACTTGTTAACTACCTCTGTACCTCATCATGAATTCGTATATAAGTGTGTGATGGTCACGGAAACAACATAGGCCGATGACGGGCAAAGCAGAGCGTGGGGTGTTGATTTGGAGGACAATTTATTATCGCAAGGGATGAGTCGTAACATATTCAGACTTCCCATGGATTCCACAATGGTCTATTCGAAAGACACGCCAACTCTAGCGATTTTGTTTTGTGGGATTTTATGGCTTGCTCAAATGCTGAAAATGAGGCTGAATGTGTGCTTTATGTAGCTACTGGTAGGTAGAACAATATGTTAGGCTTGTCATTCAAGTCTGCTGCCAAGGTGAGGCATGCCACAAACCCCAAGGGATTGACAAATGGTTCTTGCCTTGGGACTTGGAGGTTTGTTCCCACTGGTTTGATTCCCTTTGCCAACAAACTCTTGGGTCCATGGGGCCATGCCCGATCGTTACCTCCAGTGCCCCAGAATTAGTCCAGGTACACGCAAGCTTACCCGGACATTCAGTTATTAAAAAAAAATGGTGTGGTATGCCGTTCGATAATAGGTTGTCTCCGAGCACTCACCATGAACATCCCATTAGTGTTTCCAGAATTTTTGGTTTTTGCTTTGATCCCTCCTTGACATTGGACCAGCTTTTTTGAAGCCTTCTGAGCCCCTACAAAAGAAAAACCAATCTGCAACGCGAAAAATTGGAATAAGTTACTGCTTTTTTGGCATGGCATGTTTGCAGATTCTAAAAATGCAGCCACTAGAATTGGTTATTAGTTTTCATGTATAGGTGTTGTAAGAGTGTTACATTTTTAGGTTATTTCTTCTCTCTATGGGACTATTTCTTGAATTATTACATGTGGCTTGATTTAGTTATTGCGGATCCCTCATAATTTATGTATAGTGTCCCATTATTTTAAAATCTACGAATGTAATTCTCATAGCATTTAATATATAAATAAAAGTAATTTATAAATGTTCTTTTCTTTCAAAAGGCTTATGGCATTCGTGTTTTTCACAGGATTTGTCGTTACTCATGTCAGCATTCTCACTTCTAGTATCTCCAAGTTTTTCACCGATAACCTTCTCTGATTGACACAACGCCATGCTACTAAACACTTAAAAAAGCAGCTGTGGGTTGGGTTTTGACCGCATAAGTTCGGCTTTTTGTTCACTTATAAGTTGCATTGAAGAACCTAATAAGTTGGTTATAAATGATTTTCATAACTGGAAAGATCGTCAAGTTCTATTTAATAGGTGGTTAATTGGTTTGGAAGGGGTTGAAAACATTTACTTTGTCGTCTAGATAAAAGAACTTGCGCAAAGCATAAATCAAAATTTTCATATTTTGATTGAAATACCGGTCTCACATTTTTTAAAATTTATTTTGATGTTTGAATTTTAAAAAATTTGACACCCAATACAAGGAAATCTTGATTCTGCACCCATATAGCTGTAAAAATATGCTGACTTTGAGTCAGTAATAAATTGTTCAAGCTTACAAGAAAACTTAACGACTTCAAAAGAAAGTTGTCATGTTGGTTTGTTTATCTATCAAGCCAAAATTAAGTACTTTTTTACCAAGCTTCATAATTCGTTACGGATTGATTTATTTATAAAGTAAGCCGATCTCAAATAAGGTTTAAACGAGCTGTAACTAGTTTTTCTTTTTGTGGTCCATAAAGTAATTAAAGTTTCAAAACAAAGACCCTTTCCCTCCGCCTATTGTCGGCGGCAGTTTGTATTGGCGATTTCACAGATAATGAATTTTCTCCTTATTTCTCAAAGACCCTTTCTCTCAGCCTATATGCAATTATGCATGACCCCATAACCAAAACGTGTCCATTGATACACTCTACTGCTCTCCCGTCTGTTCCCACGATAATTAAAATAAAAAAAAAGGGTTGCAACCACTGGGCAAAATTGGGGAAATCAGGTCAGAGGTGATCTGAACCAATAAATAAGTTCAAACAACCCTTAAAAAAATGGAGTACTAGGTAGAGGTTAGCTTTCATTTGTGGGATTTGGGAAAAAAACATAGTAACATTTGGTGTTATGGCAAAGGCTCCAAGGACATCCTCGGAGTCTACGTGAAGTACGCTTGGGTTTGTAAAACTTGATTAGGTTTAGCTACGTTTCGTTGATTATTCGGGGTTACCAGGAACGCAACACCGAATCAACTCTTGTACTCCCTTCATTCGATTCATAATAAAAACTTGTGGAAACCGTGGATATACTCAACCTCACAATTGATGAAGAAGTAAAAATTTCTTTGCTTTTTCTCTTTGCGTCATTTTTATTTTTTACCCAATTGTTCTTCTCGGATTGTGTTGTTGTGGTTTGGCCGATTTCAGCCAGTTGGTACACACTGATTGAGATGGCTCAGCAGACAGCCCACCTTGTAACAACTTTCAGTTTTTCACATTGCTCAAGTGACCCCACATTGATTATAACTCTTCAGTTGGTACCGCAACCGCTAAATTGACATATGCTCCCTCCGTCCCTTTTAATTCCTCCCGAATTTTTAAGTGTGTTACTTTGCAAATTCAACTTATTAAAAACATCATCATTACATATTTTCTACTCCCTATGTCCCAATTTTCTCTTTCCATTTTGGGATGTCCCAAAATATTTATCTCATTTCTAAAAACATCCTTCAAAACAGGATCACTTTCTAATTTTACCCTTAAAAGTACTTTTTCCATCTCAATTGGCTTGTCCATTATCTTTTATTTTATAACGATTCTTATGATTTTGAAAACTTTGTATAATAAAACTAATTGATATCTATCAAACAAGATCCATATTGCATATTTTTTGAGTTTGATATTAAAAATTACCCCCACAAAATTGGTCATAGTAATATTGACTAAACTTAAAGATAAAACAGAAAAGACAATAAAAAATTTTCATACTCCTAAAAAATCCACTTCCACAAAAGGGCAAGCAAATTGGGACGGAGGGAGTATCAATTTTTATCTCAATTTTACATCATTCATATTAACTTTTACCTCCGCTTTCCAAGTTATCCTCAACTTTTAGCCACTAACTTTTTACTCACTAACTTTTCAAAATGGCAAAATAGTAATTGTATAAACTTTTACCCATTAACTTTTTAAAACACAAATTTATTAAGAAATAACCCAAAATAAGATAGTCTACTACTATAAAAAAAAAAAAAAAAAAAAGGGACGAAGGGAGTAGGAGAGATTTTGTGGACAAATAGATTATTTCTTCCCAAATTCCTCTGTCCCTATCTTTAGATTAAGTCCCAATGGACTATCAATCCTTTGTCTATCTTGAGATTCTCACGTTTGATTTCTTATGTTTGAGATTTCTTATTTTTCAAAATGATTTGATGCAGCCAACAGAGCCACCGTCGTTCCATTCTTTAGTTTTCGTTGTCGCTCATGGCTTGTAATCTTCAACCAGACAACCAGTAGTACCCATCAATGGATAATGAAGTCGTATGAAGTTCTATTTTTTACCAAACCATACTTGAAAACAAATCATCAATTCATCACCTGACAAGTTGCGCGTAAATTTGTATACCGGTAATGTGACAGCACAAGTCAGTCAGTGTGTTGAAACTTAAGAGGTGACGATTTTCAGCTCAGCACTCGCGGAGTCTGGTGAATCGGACCAGAGGAGTCCTGAGAGCTACCGCACAAAGTTCCGCTGCTTGGTGGGTTGAACGAGTTTGAATGATGAGAGTGAAACAAAACATGTTAATTGTGTTGTACTTTCTTTGATATGTTCAGATCATTACGAAAGAACAAATGTAGTTTTCGAGGCTAGATGGCTTCAACCATCAAGAAGATGCCTTCCACTTACAAGGGGTGGGCATCGTGTCGTGTCTGTATTCGTATCATCTCGTGTTCGGGTCAAAATTCTCTCAACCCTAACCCGACCAGTTTAGCTTTTCGTGCAACCGTGTCGTATCATATTCATATCTCGTATTAGAAATAACCGACCTTAACTTGCAAACTTCGTGTTGGATTTGTGTCGTGTTGTGTTGCAGTGTCCTTTCATAAATTTTCGTGTCGTGTCGTGTCTTGTTCGTGTCGCGTCATCTCGTTTTTGTGTCAAAATTTTCTCAACCCTACTAACCCGACCTATTTAGCTTTTCGAATTATCTTGTCGTGTCATATTCGTATTCTGTGTAAAAAATAACCCACCCTAACCTGCTAACTTCATGTTGGGTCATGTCGTGTCAAAAATTCAAACCCCTACTTACAATGGTTGGAATTCAGCTGCATGCAGAAGTTCAAGCCCAAGCGAATACAACCACCAATCACAATGTATGGAAAAAGAGTTGTCATTAGACATTATGCGAACATTTGAATTCGGACTGTTCAAGAACTAGTTTGTGGAAAGAAAATACATGAAATATTTCGTACGTACATGCTATGTATAATCACAAAAAAACAAATTCAAAAACAAGTTCAATATCGAAATCTCACTTTGTCAAGGTAGTCCAAGTCTATAGTTCCATCCCCAGCCATCTTCAGTTCTTTATGCCCATCATGTTTTTTGTTTTGTTTTCAATTCTCACAATGTTGAGATTCCAAAAACTATAAAGCCAAAATCACCTAAGAAAAACTTTATGGTTTCCAAGGAGCCGGAGGAGGTGGTGGAGTAGGAGACATGGGCGGAACAGCAGAGAACATGGTGTTTTTGTCAATCCCGACACTCTTTTCACCTGAGAGAGCCACAAGGGCAGCAACTAAACCAGCATTTCCTGCAATGGTGGGCTCCGTGTAATTGTAGTTAGTACGCACGTCGTGGAAGCCATCATGTCTGTCAGGGCCCGCAACCATGGCTCCGACAATGTTGTTTGGGTTCGGCTTTGATGTGTCCCTCCATTTCCACCCTCCTTTACAATTATACTTGACCTTGTTTTTGGGGATCGATGCACCTCTATGATGGACGTGCTTAGGATAGTGATTTCCAAAACCCACAACATAACTCATCCCTTTAGGGTTTTTGCCCAAGATGTAGTCAATCTGCAAAATGTTGGGAAAGAAAATATAGTCGTTATGGACTCCAACTTTGAGTGTAGAATTCTTTGGGAGTTGAACACATGCATAGGTATTATTATCAAATGCATAGATACTAGAGTTTGATTTTAAAGGACGTGAACACCAAATGGTATTCTTCCTTCAGTCTATGCATTAAAATGAACTTATCTACATACATACATACACGTGAACACACAAGACAAATTCGTATCATGACTTCAGTCCATCAACCATCAACCAACATATGCAAATGACCAGAGTATTACAAACCTGTGTCTCGGCAAATTTACGCAGGATATCTGTTGAGTAGAAGTTGGGTCCACAATACCATCCAGGGGTATCAGAGGCCGTAAGGTAATCACTGTACAGAGTAGCCAAGAAGGCAGCATTAACCACATATTGCAGAGGCTGAGGCCTTCCGTGGTTTAATTGGATTAAGCCTCCTGAAAAAGTGCACAACAAATGTCAATGAGATCCCATGTATCAAGCTACAATGAAGATCACAAAAATTATAGATGGAGTAAGCATACCTTTGGTTCTATTAAAGCTTGTGAAATATGGTAGGTAGGAGCACATGACTATGTTGGTTTGATTGTGGAATGTCCTCAAAATTTCTTCGTATGGATACCCGGGGCTCAGGAACAATCTCAAACGGCTTAAAAGCAACTATACGAATAATGACAAGAGACTACATCAGCAATGAAATGGCATGATATATCCGAAAATTAAGAGAAATTAGGTTTCTGAAATAAATAAGCCATTGTTTGGAGGTCAAAAAAACAAGTTCAGAAACCAAGAGCTAATACATTGTTGTTTCTTGGTTCATCTGTAGCACTATAATTCATCAAAAAGACATTCAAATATGTTGAGGGTTGCATGACTAATGAGAAACCCATATAAAGAGAAAGGTGAAGACCGAGATCAAAATTTGGTAAGTACACATTTAAGCATGTGTAATTAGAGGCAAAGAATAGGAAAAAACTCCGGCAACAGTTTGCATTGATTATGGTTCATGCCACGATCATATACACTAAGCATCTCTCACAGATATTTTATGCTTGCTCAGTTCTAATTTCCTACGCATATCTGAACCATGAGAAACTTTAGAATACCAGGGAAAAGACAGCACCAAAAACGCAGAACCCAAATATCATGCACAAAAAACAACAAATATTGGGAAAATGTTACATGAGACTTGTTAAAAAAAGAAAAAGACAAAAGAGAAGCGATGACGTAAAAACTTGTTCTGTAAGTATGTCATCTCCTTCGTCTTTTAGGGAATTCAAGTATCGTGTTCCAAATAATTCGATGTTTGTTGCACAATGCACACAATGTTGTGTTTTCCCAGCATGCATCTTCCCTTGGGGATAATGTAGTTAGAAGACAAGACATTGCAATAAAATCGACTTACTTGAGCACCAGCAAGCTTGTTATCCCAGCTAAATACGCCATAATCAGGTCCACCCCAGAACGCTCCCGCATGTTTGGCAAGACCAGGAGTAGTCGCAAGTTGAAGATAGGAAGAGTTTCCAGTAGCATAAAAAAGCCAAGATGCACCCCACACAAACTCATCCCAGTAGCTAGATGAATTATAGAACTTCGCAGCATCTGCGCTACCTGCACTGTATCTGCCACGCTGAGTCCTAGCAAACTTAAATAGGGTTCTTGCACCATGGACAAGTTTCTGTGAGTAGGCTTTGTTGTCTTTAAATACAATTGATGCAGAGGCCAAAGCAGCAGCCATTTCTGCACCAAGGTCTGAACAAGAATGGCATTCAGATACTGGTCGTTCATAATCAATGTCTTCTGGACGCATCCAGCAGTAATGATCGTTTGGAGTGGTCCCTCCTGAGGTATCTCCAACTCCAACCTGTTTGACCAAAAAAGAGGGAAAGCATGTAGACCAAGTCGGAAATTCTAATAAACAATTGAACAATGGAAAGTCCATTTGGCAATAAACTAAGATTTGAAAACATGCAGACAATTTCTTGTGCAATGACCATGGATGTTTCATTGCACTCAGCCAAATGATTGGGGCTTATAATTTGCAAATTTACCTGTGCAGCTATCCGGTCTATAGTATCAGCAGAATTATTGAAGGTCTTGAGAAAGTAATCAGTCCCCCACTTGATAACGTCTTTAACATGGTTGAGCTCTCCAGCAGCTTCATATTTTGCACTGTATTCAATTACACTCCAACTCAACATGGTCATCGCAAAAGATGCAGGGAAGTTGAACTTGATTGCATCCCCTGCATCATAATAGCCTCCCACCAGATCTTTAATTACAGATGATGAGTCAGACTTGCCGTCATTCAGACAAGAGTTTCCCCTCCAACTAACATTGTTATGCCGCGGAAGTTTTCCAGCTGTAATAATTGAAGCCAACAAAAAGCAAGTGATCAGGTAGAAGCAATGAGAATGGATGTATAAGAAGATAACAACTAACAAGCAATTTGGTGTATAAAATAGGGCTCCCTTCTGATTCTTTTATCTTCTTTGTAGATACTCAGATTTTGATCAGCTCATGCATAAGTTCTACATTACCTATTACCTAAACTGTTAAATAATAATTTATCAAATTGAACTTGTAGTCAAACAAAGAAGCAAAAAATCCTATAAAACATGGAGCATTAAGGACTGATCGGATTGATCAGTGGACTACTGACCTTGTTGTGGACGATTACCATTTACAAACCATCTACAAACAGAGAGATAAACACTTAAAATATGTTCTTAATTTATTCTCAAACTCTGGCACAAGAGTCAATCAGGACATGACCTCACATTTTCTAATTTCTGAAACGGAATGGTAACTAGTGTGGATCTTAACTAACAATGAATAAAATAAACCAATCAGATCTAACAATCAAATATTATTGAATGCACTGTAAATCAACACACACACACAGCAAGATTTATATATACTTAGATCAAAGGTATTTGTGCATACCACAGTGATCTAGTCAAACAAGGGTAAAAAAAAATGGTACACACACAATTCTATAAAACAGCCTGTCTTTCTTGGTCCATGGATTACTGATCTTGTTGTGGACTCTTAAATCTAACTAACCATATCTAAGTAGATAGACAGAAATTAGGTAAAATGTCTTTAATTAATTCGCAAATTCACACAATCATGTGCACAAGACAATCAGATCATAAACTCAACAATTTCTAATTTCCAAAGCCAAGTGCTACCCAGTGCAGATATGAACTAAAAAAAACCAAGGTAAACAAGTCAATCAGTCAACGGATCATGACCTCCACAATTTGAAGATATCAAATGAATTGCTACCTGGGGGAGATGTCTACTGAAAACCAATTAAAAAACCATCAGATCTGATAAACAACAACTGAGAGTACAATCAAATCAACAACCCACATCCAGATATGCACACATATACATAAACACCCTTGGAAATTAACCATTCTTTTCACTTACACGAGTCAATCAGATCAAGACTCAAGAATTTGTGATTACCAAAACCAAATGCTGCCAAGTGTAGATGTTAACTTAGAAAACCAAGGTAAACAAGTCACTCGGACCAGGACCTTTAAAATTTCCAAAATGAATTGCTTCCTAGTGTAGATGTTTACTGAAAACCAATAAACTAACCTTCAGATCTGATAAACAACAATTGAATAGAACAATTCAACAACCCATATCTGGACATATCTAGATATGCAGATATATATAATCATTCATGCAAATTAAACATTTTCATCACTTACACTTCTGTGCATTGAAGAACATAAGAGCCTTATTCAGAGCAACTGTATAATTATCCGGCGGCGGAGGTTTGTGGTGGTGACGGGGCACAGTCTTGACAATAAGAGTGATAAACCCAATTAAGAAACCAGCAGCCAGAATGGTCCCAACCGTCCAAATAAAGATCTTGCGGCTTACTATGATGCAACCCAGATCCACATACTTCTTCTTCTTCTGCTCGCCTGGGCCCAGCAGCCAGCTTTGCTGCGTCTCATCTAGTGGCCGCGACATCGCCGCCCTGTCGAAGTCGTTCAGGTTGCGGCTCCGATCGTCGTCCGTCGCTGAGTCAGCCGCGTTAATCTCCAGTGGGCCACCCCATGGATCTCTCCCGTACATACTCATAAAGCAATTCTACTTAAAACCCAGATCGAAATGGAAAGAAAAGTGGGATTTGACAAGAGGGTTTGATCAAAAATCTCTTCTTGACGAATGGGTCGCTGACAGATTTTGAAGAAACAAATGAAATTCGGTAATAAGAAAAAGGTTATATGACCAGAATCAGATCTAAATGCAGAGAAATGTGAGATTTTGAGAGATGGGTTTGATCGAAAATCCCTTTTTCACAACTGGGTAGTGTTGAGTGGATGAATTTGAGTGGTCAGTCAACAGATCTTGACAAAATACATGAATTTCAGATCAAAGAAAAAAAGATAATTACCCGGAACCCAAATCAATAAGCAGTGAAGTATGAAAATTTGACAAATGGGTTGGATGTGAAACCAGTTTCTGGGAGACTGGTGGGTTGGGGATGCAGATGAATGGGAAAGTGGAAGGGGGTATTCTGGAGCTGCTGATGAATTGGAGTGGGAGCAAGCGTTTGTGCCCAATAATACGAAGGATTGGGGGATTTTGGACTCGATTTCAATATACAATTCGGTTGGTGACAGTGACGAGTCCACTAATCGACAAAGACAGACTGTCTAACTCTTACCATTCTTTCTCACTAGATTACTTTTGAAATTTTTCCTCTACCTTAACATTTTCCTCGCTTTCTATCTTCTCTGGTAACATAGCTTTATCCAGCTTGCTTTGGTTAAACTGCAGCTGGAAGGCTCTACGGTCTCTACCTAACGGACTTTCATTGGGCATTAACGGATCAAATTATACTTTACCCCCCGCCGACAATATGCGAAAATTTGGGCTGCCCCACAACTCCGTGTAAAATGTTTGCAGTACTATTGATCAAAAAAAAAAAATTTGTTTGCAGTACTACTTTAATTTGTTACAAAATTACAATCATATTTTTTACTAAACGAAAATCCTCCTCCTTCAAAAAAGAAAAGAAAAGAATCTTGGAAAATCTTTTCTTTTTTTTTTTGCACGGAAAAATCTTAATCTAATTTAGGCCTGATTTGGCAAAAAAAAATTAAACATGTTTTTTGGGGGCCAATTATTTTACAGTAGGGGAAAAGAGGAAAAATTATTCTAGGATTCTTGGGGTTTCCACGGGTCTTCGGCACCGTCACCGCTAAGTAGTGTCCCAACATTCTTATTTATCACACATTAATAAAAAAAATGGTGTTAAGACAATATGTGGCAGTACTTTAAATCGGAAATAATTACGCAGGAAAGGAGGGTGGGGTATGCCAAATTGGATATAAATTCACGCTTACACTAAAATCAACTTACAGTCCATTAAAAAGATAAACCAAAAAAAATATATATAATGATTTTATGTAAGAGAGGAAGTATTAATCTTTTCTTTTTGCAAGGACCTCACCTCCCAAAGTAAGGATCTAATATCCTATTTAAAAGTGTACAAAGGTGTCTAATGCACCAACTCCAATTATGTAATGTAAAGTTATCCTTGACCAAAATATTGTAAAGATAAAACTTGACATTACATATTTATCTTACTCCAAACAGCCTCGTATAATCTACTATACATTCGGTCTATAAAGAAAATTCACTATGATAAGACGTATAATTTAAAACAATAAAGTAATTGGTACAAAGTTATTTGAATTTTTTTACATCAAATTAAATATATCAATTAATTCTTTATAGCTTTTTCCAATTCATTTAATTTTTAACTTCATTTTTAGCAATGTTCCAATTCCTGATTTAAATTAAAAACTGACTTATTACGTTTTCCGAGACATGTCATTTTCTTACAATACATCAACTTAGAAAACTTTCTTAAGTCAAGAATTGGACCAACCTAGGCATGTTGTTGCGAAGGGACGAGAGGAGGATGGTTAGTGCCGGCTCTAAATTTTTGAGGTCTGAAAGGAACTTTTAGGAGGTCCCTAAATAATTGGCAAATAAAAATTAAAAACGATAAAATCAACTTTGAAAGGGTAATATTTGAAATCAAAAGTGCAAAAACATCACTCTCTTCGTATTTTTAGCTACAAAAGTAGCAATTATGCTCTCATATTAACTTGTTGTATAGGCATACCATAAGAGCATAGAAAATTTAAGAATTTCTAGTATTAAATAAAATTTGAGACCCTGACCTATGCCAATGCCAGAAAAAACAGCACTCAATGATATGAGGCCTTCTAGATGTCAGATTTTACAGGTTCTTAAATCTGAAGTAAAGACTTTGTGGGACTGTGTGAAGGACAAGGGTCTCTCATACAGTATTATTTTAATTAACAAGACAAGGGTCTCTCTATACAGTTGTCTTTTTATTTTTTCCTGAATAGAAGAGTAGGAGGCACGAATTAACAAATCGATCAAAAGCATCCCTTCAAGTGTCGGCAAGGAATATTGATTGTGACATTTGCATAAACATATTGGCCATATGGTAAGAGATTATTCAGTGCTACTTGATTAATATTAATGATTTAGAGACATTCTACACCATATTTTGCTATTAAACCCATTAGCGACAATTCTTCTCAGCTTATTGGTGCCACTTGCATAAGATCTCATAGTTCTCATGAGGTATTAACTTTGCCTGGTCTATGTGTGTGGCGGGGCGTACATAGACCTTGAGATTAATTAGAGATTAATTAGTCAAAGTACGTGCAAACTGGGCCGGTCGTAATCTTTTTTTTTTTACATCAGACTTCTCGGTGATCGCACAAACGACTGAACACGAATATTTTAGCATGGCAACCAAGCATAGCTACGGCTCAGGTGAAGTGCTACCTGCCTTGACTTGCAAGAAACGCAATAAGGTGGCGATACGTGACAGCTACGCCTTACCTAATTGGTGGTTTGCAGGCCAAGATAGGTTGCGGCTCACATGAGGTGCAATTTTGCATGGCAACCAAGCATAGCTACGGCTCAGGTGAAGTGCTACCTGCCTTGGCTTACAAGAAACACAATAAGGTGACGATACATGACAGCTACGCCTCACCTAATTGATGGTTTGCAGGCCAAGGCAGGCTGCGGCTCACCTGAGGTGCAACTATGACATGATTGTTTTCTTACTGAATTTTGTTATCTTGTGGAACTGCATAAGATAGAAATATTTTATTAAATACATTTCTACTTATAATTATTCTCCAAGGGACAATATTACGAATATAATTATTGGAATTCTACTATTGAAAAAGATTATTTCCTGCACAATCTAGATTTTTAATAATGTTATCTCACAATGCTCAAGGAGTCAAAGTTTCATATGTGAAGTAAGTTTTCAACAAACTGCTCGGATTTTTAGCAGGATGCTCTCGTATCGATTGGTTGAAAGGCTTTAAAGATAATGTTGTTATGGGGGAAATGATACACATCGGTATCAGGTTCAAAGGATTAATCTCCCCTTTAAGGCAACATAACAACATTCCTTTGAAAACAAAAAAGAATTTCGCAAAATATCCCGAGGTCGATCACTATAACATCCCTGTATATAAGTTATGGCTTAGCATCCCTCTAAGCCGTAAATCTGCCCGATCTTTGCCCACCTTCTGAGCAACTCTTCTAATTCAAGTTAGAGTTCTGCCCGATTCTGGCCTATCTCCCGATTCCTGCTGAAGTTCTGTGTGATTTTAGCCGACAATCCCGGCTAATCTCCCAATTCCTACTGGAATTCTACTCAATTTTCTCCAACGATCCCAAGAAAATCTGTTATTTACAGTCGTTACTCTGTCCGACTTTCATCTAATAAGAGAACGTGAGTGGCAGGCAAAATACCTAGCCCATAAAATAAACACATGAATGATTTGGTCCACAACTGTTTCTAATACACCAATACTTTGAACTTTCCATTGTAAGTACAAGAAGTGGAATGATTCCGAAACAAAGGGCATATCCAGTAAAGTTAATTAAGTTAAAACTAGTGCAAGAATTAGCAGAGTTTTAGTTAATAAATATGAAAAAATGTGCCCCAATAGTGTTGCAAATGTAAGAATTAAAATGGCAGGAGTTAACAATTTATTTGAGATTCAGACCGTCCAAATCACTTTGGACGGCCGAGATTCACTCACTACACCTATAGTCACTACAGGCCCCCCACTTCCAAAGAGGAAAAGGAGGGAAATGCTGTGAGAGGAGAGAGAAAGGGAGAAGGGTAAATGTTGTGTATACATATGGTGTATACATATATTAGGACACCCTATTTTTTAAACTTTAACAACACCGTTACAATACATTCTGTTATAACAACACAAAAATGGAACCCATTTTTTACATTTTTGTGTCGTATAACACCACATTTTTAACTCCACGACCGGAGATGCCCTAAGTAGAAGAACTTGAGGTAGTAGCTAATTACAGAACAAAGCTATGGCTGTTGAAATGGAAGACTGGGTGGTGATTGCGTTTTCTCTTCAAATTCTGGGACCTGCACTCTTTAGCAACACTTGACTCGATAGTCGGAGGACCACACACAATCACACCAACATTAACATTGCCCCAACGGTCCGCTATCGAACCAAAAATTTCTGCAGCAGGTATTAAGAATACAGAATCCATAAAAATAAAAAATAAAAACCTTTTCTGCAAGAAGGCGAAGGAATTCCCAAAAAAGCATCTACACAATAAAATCGCCAAAAAAAAAGGGGTTTTTAAAAGTTATTTCCTCCTTTCTTTTCATAACATCTCGCTTTTCCTTCCATATTTTAACTTCAACTTGTCTTGCTGATTTCTTTCCCATTCTCTAAGTTTATGTGACAACCGGTGTGACTCAGAAGTTTATATGGGTATATAATGAACTTTGTAACTGTTACTCCGGCTTAAGCATTCTGATTGATATTGTTAGTGTTAGAGCTTGTCCCACATTGGTTAATTATAACCTTCGAGTCTAGTATATGAGCCTGGACGGCCTCTCCACTCATTGCCAATTGGTTTTGAATTGGATGCTTTAATATGGTATCAGAGCTAGGCTTTCGGAGGATTTTGGACAACTCTCTTGGTTATTACCCCGTTGTTTGTGCCATAAGTGCACCTTTGTTTCGTTGTGATCCCAATATTGTGGATCAGTTGTTTAACTCTCCACGTGCGGGTCAGGGGTCGCACGTGCGGGGGAGTGTTAGAGCTTGTCCCACATTGGTTAATTATAACCTTCGAGTCTAGTATATGAGCCTGGACGGCCTCTCCACTCATTGCCAATTGGTTTTGAGTTGGATGCTTTAACAGTTAGGCTTCAAGAAGTTACTGGGCTGTACTCTACCTTCAATTGTCTTTCCCGTCGATGTTCCACATACAGCCTAGTAATATGTTCAAGCTTTTGTTCCCAGACCCGCAATGGGGGAAGAGTTTGTCAAATCTTCCATCGATAAATCAACAATTCGAAAAAGAGAATACACGAGTGGGAAATACCTTTGAAATCTGGTCTGCCCCCGTACCGAACACTATTTGAAGTAGCAGCATGTTCTTCACTCGACTCCGTTTGTGGCCCTGCACCATTATCCTGCATTATACCAATCTTTTGCGCATCATCTTCATGTAATTCTTTTGCTAAAGTTTTTCTTTCCCAAAGATGCCATAAACCAATCACAACACCACCAAAGATAATAGGACTAGCAACCATACAAGCAACAAACAATAACCCTTTGTACCACCAGTAAGTTATGCCAAAAGGGTTTATATAATACAACTGTAAAAAACCCACGGAAAGAACCAATCCAATCGTGGACACGATAACATAAGTTCCAGACCAAATAATATTCCCTGTGCCAACCAATGAAGAAATACAACCTCTGCTACGATCAGGGAAGCCAAAAGAGCTCACAGACGTACTACTGCCCTCCTCCTGCAGTTGAGAACTTTTAGACACAGGAAAATTGATAAAACTTTAGGAATTGTTTTCATAATTCATTAAGGAACGCACAAGTAGATTTACCAGTTGAGGTACTGATTCTCGGGTGACATACGTTTGAATCTCCAGATTCAGCGTGTCTGAGAAATATGGACAGATTGATCCCATATCAAGGCTATAAAGAAGAGGAAGCTCGCCTGACGTTCTCACAGCCCAAACTACTAAAACATTTGTCGGGAGACATGGTTTCCTATTGTTTGTACGATGAAGAATATCACTCAAGATTGCCAGGAAGGGGGATATTCCGATTCCTCCTGCCACTAAAATAAGATTTTCATACCTGAAAAATAAAATGACCCTTTCACGTTTATTTGCAGAAATGCAATAAAAGGTTGAAGCAAGAAATTACTTATATATAAAAAAAAATGGCTCAAAGTGAAGTTGGTTGAATTAGAAAGATTTTCCACCGGGGATGCCCTCTCCCCTTTTCACTTCACGGTATCTGCACGACTGCACACTTTGCAACTTCCATCTATGGAGCGTTGCGAATTTTGCATCAATCTCTTTCAACAGGCTAATCAAAAGCGACCTTTGTTTACAGGAAAAAACGAAGGTTTGTCGCATAAAATTATTCTCGAAATACTGCATAATAATTGAGGTACATATATCAAAGAATAGAATATGTACGTTAAGTGGTATGGTGATTCATGCCCATAAGGCCCCTCTATAGAAACTCTTAGATTTGAATGAGGCTGCAAGGGTTGCTCTATTTGATTGGCCTCGATGGGACCATCTAAGATCCTTCCTCTCAGCTTTTCCGACCAGTCTCCAAGAACCTTGATGACAATCGAAATATGATTGTTTCCACCCAAAGGACTTGATGAGACGCTGAAAGGATGCCATTGCAACCAGGATAATTCCCGAACTTGTACAAAAATAAAACTGAGGGCATTGTACCGCAGATCTACATTTATAAGACGGAAACAATTAGAATTAAAATAGGACAAAAAATGCAGAAATAAATAAGCTTTAAGAGCTTTCATTACTTCTGGGTTTTGGAATGACCAGTTCAACTGACCCACAGGGAAAGCAACTTGCAGATATTACGTTGACAGTCCTTCGTGATTGACAGAATCTAAGAAACCGATCAAGTATAAAGAGAAAAATTCCTCCAGCAGCTCCACAGAGGAGGAAATCACCAACGTGCATGGCGAGGAAGACAACAAAGACAATGTATAGTTGGTGAGTGTAGAAGAACAACTCAAAATTTTGCCTCCTCGCTGGACGAAGTGATGTTGCCCACATGAATAAACCAGCTGCAAGGCTAATGACTCCTGCAAGGTTTGCCACACCTATATTCGACCACTCCAGTATCTAATCAAAGCAAGTAAACAAAACTTAGCATCTTCCTCCATCCTCACGTCTTTTTAAGTGTTTTTTCCTAACGGGATTTTGATCATTTAGTGAAGCATTAAAAAGGAGATAATTTACAGAGGTAAACCATAAGAGGCTGATGGATGGTGTCAAAAAATTTCTTGAATCTTGAACTAATTTTGAGAAGAACAAAATTCAATTCACTTTTGCAGACCTCGGTGTTGGCATGGTGGGAGGAAGGTGGGGAACGGTGTACCTAAACAAATGCCTAACCAAACAAGAAAATTGCAGCTGCATGAGCTTGCATCTACCAATTGTGTTGTGTGTTTGAATGATCGAACAATATCTCATATTTGCAAAATTTTCATCTATATACGAGTACTTACATGACCAGTACGAATACATAATAGTGTTGAAAGGCAATTTATATGTGCTTGTGCAACATATGCATTTTGCATCAGCAGATGTATTCATGTGAAAGGAAGCAAATATTGGAAACTCACTTTGGCTAGGAGACGGCCTTGTGCTGCCCATGCTATTACATAGAACAGTCCATGTAGAGTAAAGAGCAACAAAGTGAGATGTCCCAACCATATATGATATCTAGTTGCGTGCTCAAAAGGTATGTCTATAAGGCGGAGAAGAACAGATCCCCTTGCAATTGGTAGAAACAAAAGTCCCAAAATAAACAACCCGATTGTAGCAAAGCTAAGTCCTGTCAGCTCCAGCATCAAATAACTGGAAATTTTTCAAGTTAGAATGGCCATTAAGTCAATGAAAAAGAGCCAAAGTTATCAAAAAAAAATCGAAGGTAGGCAACTAACAGGGGAAAAAAATGATGGCAACAGCCATATTAATCAAAATTCCTATTTTTACCCTGCTCAGCGCCCATCTTCTCCACCACTTCACCCTCTCCACCAGAGTCTCTACCACCAGCCACACCCCACGACCATCACCATTAACCTCTATCCATTAGAAAAACTAAATCCCTAAGCCAACAGTAAAACGTGAACCCTAGACAAGAATAAACCCCGCATGCTTAAATAAATTGCATGTTTGCTTGTTGGACAAAAATTGAAGTACCAAAAGAATAACTTACCTCCATCAACTGCGTTTTTACAATTCCAATTCATTTCCCTAGTAATTACTATGAAAACTCATCAAAGACAACTGCAACATAGTTATCTAAAAAATAAAACCAGCTAGATGTTCATAATATCAGTCCAACTTGTGCGGTAACATAGAATCATTAATAGAAGAGCTACTTATGTAACAAAACCAGTGACTCCAAGGGAGTGGTTAATCGACTTAGTCTCAGCGAGGCTTATCACCCAAGAGAGTTGATTCCCCTCATTTTTCTGGGTCGATTCCCCTCATTTGTCCACCTCACGTAAACACGTGGAAAGGACTGTATGTAAACGCATGGAAAGAACTGTAGGAGGTGCCGGAGAAAGTAGTCCGGTTCATCAGGACACTCATCTCGTCGGAAAAAAATAAGGGTAAGAAAGAAACAGAGGGGACCTCTTATATAGATGACACCATTCCTTCCACTACACCACGTAGAGCTATTTGTTAGATACTTGACATACTAAATATTTAATATATCCCTCTATTTTGGGACCCTAAAAATAGCCCATTTTTTGTGGGCTCCAGACCCGGGCCTGCCCAGCCGGCCCTGTGCGAAGCGTGACAAACCAATTCTCCTTAAAAATACTCAGTTCGTTCCTAATTTAATAGTCCGCTATTTCATTTTGGAGTATTCCAATATTAGTCCTTTTCTAAAAGTGGACATAAAAATTTGATGGTTTTCCAAAAGTATCCCTCGTAAGTGAATACAAGTGTTGTAATGTAGGTAAGGTATACGGGCATTTGATGAAAATGATGTCACCAAATTCGAATTTAGGTACAATTATTGCATGTCTCCTTAAAAAGTGGAAATTTCCAAAATGGATTATTAATTAGGATTATAGGATTATACCATTGTTCTTTAAAAGCCAATTGATATTCGGATATAGTGTTGAGGTCCTCGAGCGCGTACATGACAATACCCCAGATGACAAATGCAGAAAAGAGGATAATTCCAATCAACTCAGCAGCAGAAACAACCCCAAATGGTCCATCCACAATCACCGGGAACGTCCACAACCGGAACCTTGGATGCTTCGATTTCTTCCTGGATGACAAATTTGTCACATTAATCACAGGGCCAAGCTTAAAATTTCCAAAATAAAACGGCCATACATTCATTTTAAAAAACTTCTCATTGGAATTACATACTCTTGCAATTCCTCTTTCCCAGCTATGATGAGATGAGCTATAGCAAGAAATGCAATGGCAAGAATTGGGGCACTGAATAGCAGAAATGTACTACCTGCAATTATCCCAATCAAAAAAATTTGATACCACTAAGAAAACAATTAAGCTTTTGTTTAGGTAACAAAGAGTGTCCCGATCAACCAGACTAATCTCTATAGTCCCTCCCACAGCCCTTTCCACGCACTTGCATGAGGTGAGGTGAGGTGGGCCCGAAGTCAAAATCGTTGTCGAGGGGAATTGACTCCGCGACCTTGGGGTGGCAAGCCCCGCCAAAACAAGTCGATTAACCACTGCGACAATCCATTGAGGTTAAAAAAACAACTAAGCCACCAGTGCAGACTATAGTGGAAAGGAAGAATTTCACCTGCGATCCCATACACAGTTCCACTTGTATACTCAATAAATTCCAGAAAGAGAGTGTTGAGAAACTCTGCTGGGAAAAGGAACATGAAAGTAGCCCATGAGATGAAGATCACCCAAATTGTGAATTTGAGAATGAACTTCATTGATGATGCCAAAAAGGGTTTCTTCTTCACATAATAATACTCAAGGCCATTCACTTCTTCTGCAGAGTGTTCATCCATTGGAAGAACAAGAAATGGAAGAAGAAGAAGAAAAAGAAGAAGAAGGGAAAGGGCCAATGTGTTCTGAGGAAGAGCCAAACTTGTCTGATCTTTTTACTTTGGTTCAATCACCTTAAAAATATTTCATGGCCCAAAGACCATTTATATACAACAAGACTTCACACACACACACACAAAAAAAAAAACCCATTTGATTAAAAATCTCAAAGTTCGACTGATCCGTTTGGTTGTCTCATCCTGTTAATAGTGCGAAAAAAAAATATGAAAAAAACTGGAAAAAGATTCCTTATGGAATTGCTTGGTGGATTATTGCATGACAATTGACAACTCATTTACAGAAATTAAGGCCACAGATGGATCACAAGACAATTTTGGGTGTTTAGAAAGATCCGTTAAAATTACGGCCAACGAATGAGCACCACGTGGCATGGAGGGATAGACCTTGAATGTAATCTAATCAATCCACCCTTGTCAATCAAAGTCTAGCCGCAACAATAAAATTTAAATCTCGAACCGTTGCTGTCGATGCGTACCCTATTGCAATTTTGTTTCGGTTTAAATCCTAGTCAGTATCGAACCAGACAATTTTTATATAGATTTGCCTTTCATTTACTGTATATGTTAAGTTAAATTTTGCGATCTGTAAAATAACAACATTACTAGTGATGCAATCTCACGGGTACCCAGAATCTCATAGGTACCAGCACACATGCTGTATCAGTGTAAAATTGGTACTCAAGTCGGTACAGGCCACAAGAATATTAAACGGTCACCAAGTGATGCAAGTCAGTTTGACTTAAAGGTAGAGAAAAACTTGGGTGCAAATAGGGTACCATGTGGCGCCTTACGTTGTATCAACAACTCCCCATCATATTTTGGACGGTTCGGATTTTAAATACACTCAAACCGGTAAGAGAATAATCCCTTACCGCACTCTTACCGGAGAGTCATCTCTTACCGGTACGAGTATATTTAAAATCCGGACGGTCTAAAAGTATTTAGAACGGCCGAGATGTGCCCTGGCTAACGCCACGTGGTACCCATCCAGCACCCACGTTTTTCTTTAGGTAGAGACATTATTGTCTTGTACTAGTAGGTAGGGTCCTCCTAAGCCAAAAAAAAACAGACAAACAGAAATTAAGTATACTTTTTATACATTATAAAACACTTTTTTACAAATTTTTATACACTTTTCATATTTTTTAATACATTTTTTAAATTTTAAGGACAGCCTATTAGACTGATTTTAGAATTTTCCTAATGGCAATACCGATAGTTTGCAAGATTGGAAAACTTTGTGAGAGATCAAAAGCAACCTCTTTCGGCATTTTCTCCTATTATAATTTTTTATTTTCTAATAGTAATGATTATCATTGTATTTGTCGAATCTGTTTCATAAATATGATGCGGCTAATTCTATATGATTCACTATGGTCTTCGGAGAATGATTGCATCATTTCTCACAACATATTGAAGGAATCAATCTTTTTTAATCCATTCATGTTCAATCTATGTTCCATTTTTTTTTTCCAAAAAAGATCTATATTCCACTCGTTTTCAATCGATCTTTTGTTCCACTCATTTTCAATCTGTGTTTCCACTCATTTTTGTTTCATTTTGGAAGATTATCATAAAACTGACTGTGCAAACTTAGATTGAAAATGAGTTGAAAAAAAGAAAATTATGGATTCAATTACTACTACCACTTTTTGCACTAAAATAATAAAGCACAAAAATTTTCCGAAAAAGTGTGCACCAATTTAAAGATCTCATTGAGAAGAAAAAATTAATCTCATCCACATAGTCCCAAAAAAATTCTGCTCCTTCTCTCTGTTTCTTGGGTCCAGTGTCTGTGTTGTGTACAACAAGCATATTGTACGACCGCTTTGGGGCCCACCCCGAGTCCCGTTATTTGATCCAAATCGTTCATTTTGTTCGTCTTGTTGAGTATGTAGTCCACGTAAAAATTCAGATTGATCGGACATTGGTAACTGTTTGATCAGTGATAATTTAGCTTACATTTTTGTAGACAAAAATCTCGTACAACAATTTCTTTGAGTGTTTCGTTTTCACAAAAAAATGCAATCTGAAAACATAATTACTGATGTCTAATCAACATGGATTTTTACATAGAATTTATACTCGATGAGACGAACAAAATGAACGATCTGGATCAAACAACGGGACCCGGGGGTGGACCCCAAAGTGGCCTCACAGCACGCATGCACACCCCTGCCTCTTCATGCACCCACTTCCCCCTCCTTGCCGGCCGCCCCTTCTCCACCTTCCCCTCCAATCTAGCCCCCACCTCTTCCACCCTCTCAACTTCTCCACCTCCGCCCCTCCTAATCTATTTTCCCCTTCGATCCAGCTCACCTTTCCCCTGCCTCCCCTTTGGACGTGGGTGTACATCAGGTGCTGTGCAGAATCATTGCCATCCACAAGTGTTTTCAACGTTGATTGGAAACAAACTATTCGTGTGAATAGTTCTTCTTTTCACACAAATAGTTTGTTTGAAATCTGGGCCGTCCATCCAAGCAACAGACGATCCAGATTATGCGCTGCACCTATTGTGCACAGGCATAGCAGACTCTCCGCATCCCCTCCCGCTTTCGAAACCCTCCTTCCCCTTCCTCCACCACCGCAGCCTCCCCCACCTCCGCTCTGGTTGGCAAATTAGGTGGATCGGTTTTCTTTAGCGAATAAGTTGCCGGTATCAAGGCTGCGATTCTTTCAACAATTATGGAGACCAAGGTTTTTTTTCCCACTATTTCTCCATTTGTGGAGTTTTTTCTTGTCTTTTGTGGGGCTTTCTCATGACCCTCCGTAGTGTGTTTCTATCTAGATTTCATCTGTGCTTATTTCTGGTTTGAGTTGGGTTCCTCATGTTCACGAAAAAAAAAACACACACTAAATATCTCTATTACCATATCTTTGACTAAATCTATGCGGCTGTGTCCGACCTAGTTATTGGTCTGCTTTTGTAATATTTGTCTTAGAGCCTGTTATTGCATATGCTCGAGTCTTGGTTTTTCGTAGTTTTGGTTTAGTCGTGCATCTTGTGATGAAATCTCTGTAATGTCTTTCGGTTTTGAAATGTAATTACCTCTTGTTCAAAAAAAAAATTGAGAAGAAAAAATTGGTGTTAAATTTAATTTTTGTAAAAAAACACTCGTAAGTATTTTATTTTTTGCATGCAAAATGTACAAATTACCTAAAAATGGCGAGCAATTGGTAGAGAGGATTACAATATTTCTCGAAGTAGTAAGCACTTGTAAACTAATCAAGACGTAAATTTTTTCAGATCAAGTCAAACTGAATACATTCAATCTTTGATCAACAAAATTTATGATCCTAACCCAAGGTAGAGGACTAGTCACTCATTTATGAAAACCAGTTCGATAACTGCAACGGCAACAATTTTTTCACTCCATTTTTCTTATGTATGCTGGATATATAAATTTTAGAATACAAATTACCGGATTCACGCGTGGGGAGATATGGCTCCAGTTCGCCGATTTGGCCTGTTAAGTTATTCCCCGATCATATTCTTATTTTCTCAATTTTCTATGACAAACCGTTTTAGATATCACTAAGCAAGCCTATATCATCCACGAGTGGCCAAGGTACAAATCAAGAGCATCAAGAAAAATTACTCTATGGCCAATTACTTTATAAGAGCTGAGCTTCTTGGCAGTCCGTTTAAGTGGACTGCACAATACGGTTGGTGCATTTTGGGGACTACAATGGGTTTATATTGATATCCCAATCAAAATTGTTCATTTGTAAAGCTTGTTGAGAACATCTATTATATCGAAATTCATGTTGTTTGGATACCAATCAATAGCGGATCTGAACATATTTACTATATGTTTAAAAATGGGTTCAATTTAGTGTGTCCAGTTCAATTTTAACAAATTAACTTTATTTCGATTTGTATCCAAATATCAGGATTTTTAGTATGATTGATGTTCTCAATCAGTTCTACAAAATCAATGATCTCAATCATCAAAATAGGCCTGTTATGGACACAAAAAGTATGGTGTAGCCCACTTTGCGGAAAAGCCAAATACTTTCTATAATTGTCTCTGGATTTTTTTTTTTTTTTTGCCATCGATATACATCAGTGGGGGATTAGTGAGGGAGTTAGTGAGTTAGTCCAGAAGTGGTCTAGAAGCTATCCATAGCCCTGAAACCCAAACGCTTCAACCGAGGCTCGAACACTAGTCTCGCTTGTAGGAGAATCAGAAGATAACCACTAGGCTACAAGGCCTTGGTTAATTGTCTTTGGATTCAACAATGACATTTTTGTTTTTTTTTGACATGTTAGAAGTGTTAGTTGTTACTCCTTCTGTCCCAAATTGTTGGTCCTGATGGATTTCAATGCAAATTTTAAACTATTCATATCTTTTAATCCATAACATATTTTATGTGCAATATGAATCTTATTTGATAGATCTCGATTGCTATATACAATTTTTTTAAAATCTTTAAAATATTATAAATTGAAATATATGAATAGTTCAAAATTACATCGAAATCCAAACAGGACAAACAATTTGGGACAAATGGAGTATTAGTTTTTAGTGAGATTTGACCCTTGATCTTTTGCATGGAGGGTATATGGTGCCGACCAACTTGGCTACCACCCACTTACAGATTATACATTTTTGTTTGAACATCAGATATTTTATTTTGGGAAAAATTTAAACAATGATCGATCCTCATTTCGGGAAAATTCTTGTTTATCATACAAACAAATTAATTAATTACCACAAAGTGGTTTAAGTGATTAAAGTTTGTCGCTCAATACTTAGGTTCAAAATTTTATAACTGCTTTGGTAAGGTTAGCATAGTCTTTAGTGGAAGTAACTTGTGGCGAGACCTCAACTTTGCCCCCAACATTAGCTACCAGAATTGGTTTTGTAACTTATAAAAATTCATTTTCCAAACTGAAAAATCCATCCCGGGATGCAGTATGGGGTATTCAAGAACTCTACCGCATGCATAAGCTAGCCACCACTTGCAAAAAAAACTGGTAGATTAGAAATAGATTAGGAATTACGAATGACAAAAAAAAAAAAAAAACTGAAAAACTGAAAAACCCATCAACCAATACTCTACAAAAACAATTTCACATAGGAGTATTTTTTAGCAAGAAAATGGTTCCAAAGCAAAACATGAGTGTACACGCATAGCAATTTTAGAGAACTATAAATCCACAAATGTCGTATTTCATCAAGAAGAAAATGAAGCCACATGAAAGCTGGATCATGCATGGATGGTCCTTAGGTTCAGTCATTCAATAACCCTGAACCAGGATTAAATGGCATTTATCACAAGTCGTACTCTCATTTTGGTACCATTTTCATGCTGGACCACGCTGTTCTAGGCTTTTAGCCACAGAAATAGTAGTTGATTTGTCACTTCCGACTTTGGATATATCAGTATCTAGAAGTACCTATTCCTACGAGAAGACTTATCGATTGATACAGAACGCTATATGATCCATCGGTTTCCGCTCTTGAACTAAGTTTTATCGATAAAAATTATCTCTTACCAGTCAAAGAATGGTCTCAGTGACGGCCCAGTGAACTGATTTTAGATTTTCCCAAAGTTTAATAGCGAAACCGAGGGATCATATAGAGTTCTGTATCAATAAAAATACACTACTCTTCTTTCTCAAAGAATGATCTTAGTGGCAGCCAAATGAGGTGACACTAGAAGAGTCCTTAAACTATTATTTACATGTATATTTAAAAGCAATTTTACTCTTTAGAGGGGTTCACCGTCATTTTTAGAGATTTTGGAATCCAAAATGGAGGTGTGGTCTCCATACGTGAAGATAATCAATTAAAGCATCTCCAACCCGTCTTCGAATCTTCAAAATAAGGCAAGGGCTAATATTAATCTCTAATTTCCTCGTTGTCGTTTTCTTAGGTTGGTTTGTTTCAGGTGGTTGTTTTAGGTTTTATTTTGTGGTTCTTACTTTTGTTTTTGCGTTTGGGTTTGCTCTTTTAGTTGGAGTGTTTCTTTTTGGCTGTCTGAAGTTTAGGAGTTGGGGGTTGAGGTTTTCATTTTGATTGTGGGTTGTCTCCTTGTCAGCCTTGCAATCTTTTGGGGCTCGAGAGGCTTTCTTGTTCTTCTCTTGTCCCGTTTAATCTTGTATCTTTGATATTTGATTAATAAAATCCTTTTTTGCCATGCAAAAAAAATATTGAGGAAAGATTTTATAATTTATCTCATTTTCTATTCCTTTTTTGTACCCTTTGGAAGGTTCCATTGTCATTTTTTAGAGATGAAGGTTTTCAAATTTACTTTTGGGTCTTCAGACTCTTCACGTATGGAGACCACTTACGTGAAGACCACACCTCTATTTTGGATATCAAAATCTCTAAAAAGGACAGCGAACCCCTCTAAAGAGTAAAAAAGTTAAAGAACATTCTAAAATAGAAATATGTCATAAGTTTGTATTTTTTACACGGATTTTCTTTAACCTTTTAAAAAGAATATACATTTTAGAACATTCTTACTTTTACCTCCACTTTTACTCATTAACTGTTTGCCCACTATTTTTTTAAAAGAGCAAAATAATAATTGTACAAACTTTTACCCATTTTTAAAACACACATTTATATATTAAGAGACAACAAAAAATGAAGTAGTCGGCAATAAAAAAAGGACGGAAGGAGTATTAATTTCGACCCCGACAATAAGGGCATTGAGGTCCTCTCCAAATGACTATGTGGTACAGATAGTAATACTCCCTGAATTATGTGAAATAACCAATCTGAATATCCATTTTTCAAAGCAAAAAATCCATCAACCAATGCCCTCCAGCCTCTATTTTAAAAAATTATGCATTAGAGGATATACACTCTCATCCATTACTAACAAAGTGATGAATATTCTGTTGTAAAAAATTATGGCAAATACACAGAATTCCAAAGAACAATTTCTATTAACGAAAATACAAATTACATATAAAATTGCAGAATCATTAATCAGTAGGAAATACAAACAGTATTGGAGTATTCGAGAACCGAGTACCGTGTAACCACGGTCTCCTTAAAACAGATTCGCCGCCTACCGAGGGTGTTGTAGGTTGTAACCGGCGTCTGTCTCCCAGGATAAAACGGCTGGACCACGAACCTCAAAACACCTCTGAGGAGCGTCTTGGCGAACTGAACCTAGCCTGTCTCTCTCCCTCAAATCAGAACTCTATATGTATTGTGTAACTCAATGTCTCAAATGCAATGCACAAAATGACCTACATATAGCACCTGTTGAGTGCTCTATAATGCCAGACATAAGTGCTGTATAATGGCCACCACTATATTCAATTAATGGTGCACCACAATGCAAGTTAATGCTTCAATAATCCAAACAAAGGTGCACCACTACTCACTAATTCATTCATAGTGGAGGAACCTTCCAACATATTCTTGGATGGTCAAAGCATTTTAACAGTAATCCTTAATTGTATCCCCATAAGAAATTGGAAGCTCAAAAATAGGTAAACAAATAGGGAAAAGGAGTTTTTTTTTGGAAGACGCTACAATATTACCCCAAAAAACTATTAGAAGGCATGCATATCTTACATTAGAAAGAATATTTGTAACCCAGTAATCTTGAATTTTATCCCATGGTATATAATTTGCTTTTCTGTGAAAGTTTTCCAGAAAGGGAGGTGTCATGTTTGTCGGGCAAGTATTTTTGGAGGCGGCCGATGCAACATGGCAGATGGGTATTTAGGCTGACCATTTGTAAGCATCTTATGTATCAATTCCAACCTCCCTGCCTATGGGTAATGTTCATAGTGTTCATGGTTCTTTTTTTGTTGTTGATAATCTCTGTTTAGTATACAACTTGGGAGAGCATAAACTCATTGACCTTCGCTTCATTAGAATGTTGAGTTTCTGTTTTTTTATTCTCTGTTTTTTTTATAAGCGAGTTTCATGAAAATACAAAGGAAGGTTTTTACAAGAGTACAATGGTCATATGGCATACCCCAGGACTAAAGGCCCATCCAAATAACAAGTCAAAAGCACAACAGAAAGCAAATTAATCAAGGCATCAAAACCCCATACTAGAACATATGGAGAGAAATAAGCTAGGACCCAGTGAAGCACCAATGACCTAGTGGGAATTAAGTAGATTCTTTACAAAGTGTCCACTTTGTAAAGTTAGTGAGTAAAGTTGGTATATTTTCTTTTTTACCCTTGAAAGTAGATTCCATTTTGAAAAGTTAATAAATAAAAGTGTAATGATGATTTCTGCATAGAGGGTATGTATGAAAAGTAATATTTGGCATGTGTAACTTGTTGACTCCTAAAAATACGTAATTGTCAAACTGGGACATTTAAAATGGAACGGAGGGAGTATTAAGATAAGGAATATTGCAGTGGCGTTGTTAGATTATTATTAATTAAAATATAAAAAGTAGGTTCAAACTTTTTCCCTTTCTCTCTCATCTCTCCTTCTCCCTTTCTCTTTCCACCCTTGTAAAAAGTAAGGCCTATTTTGGCTTAATAAACAAAGATTGTTTTTTTTTCTTTATTTGATTTTTTTTTTTGCGTTAGTTAGTTTCGTGTCAATTTTTTTGTGTTTTATTGGTTCTTCTCGAAGGAACCGGAAAATTAAAAAATTATGATTCAAACTTTTTTTTTTGAATAAAGATAAAAATAAGCTAATCAAATAAAGACAACACAAAAAAAAGAAAAATTGCTTATTAAGCCAAAATAGGTCTAAGTCTTCAAAGCTGCAGGGTCTAGTTGAAGCAACATTAACCATACGACCACATTTATTTACCTGCCTATGCCTATGTCTGTCACCATTTTTTCTGACCTTAACTCTACCCTAATCATACTAATGAGTGCAAACAAAGAGCAAAACTTAACTACCTAACCTTATTTCTTACACAAATCAGAGCTTAATAACTACAGTATTGGAGATGCCCTAACCTAAGTTTTAAGTTTCCCAAAGGATGCCTACAATAGAAACAATATCAAGACACTTTTTAGGACAATATGCAGACACTAAGATTGGATTAAATTATTCCTACAGACAATCGGTATTATTAGTATTTGGTGAACTTTTTCTAGATTTTGTTGAAATATTGGGGATTAAAAATTCATACTGACAAGAAAAATCACAAAATGATAAAAATATGGATCAAAATAATAAAAAACAATAGTAAAATTTTACAAGATTTTTCGTTTTCAATAGGCTTTAATTTTATGACTTTTAGGTAAAATCTTTTACTCTTTAAATCCATCATCAAGACGAATGATGAATTTATATATAGAATTAGCTTAAATTCATAAGAAATACTAGAAGAAAAAAAATTAAAACACAAGTGTGACAGAGGCCAAACCCATCTCGGGGAAATGGATGAAAGGTCACTGTGATTTCACAGGAACCAATCACCAACTGTCAGATTAGGACGCTCATCAAATATCAAATACTCAGTATTTGATTGAATTGAATTCACACAATTTTGGTGAAAATGACTTACAGTTTGCCTGTTTGGCAGTTTACTTTTTCTTTTTTCTTTTTTTTTTAAAGAAGAATGCTGCGACGAATCAGATCGATCTCTTCAATCCTTCCCACAGCCACATCCATGCGTTTGCGGAGGTGAGGTAACAAATCGCTATATTGAAGATAATCGACCTGCGACCTTGGAATGGTAAGCTCAGAAGAGATACATCTATTTTTCTTGTTTGTATCTTAGAATTTGGGATTTCGGGTGGTTCCTTGCAGCATTGAGAATCAATTCTAGGAAAATGAAAAAATTCAAAAAATAGTCTCATAAGCAATTTTTGGATTCTCATTTTATATTCTTCATTCATAAGTGTTGCAAGTACAACTATACTCACCCACTTGATACTCGATTATCGCTCTAATTCCTAGGCGCATACGTCGACAAGATATAAATAAAAACATTAATTACTCTTTCGCAAAAAATATATTGCACATACTATCAAAAACACTTCTATAAATTCTGATTATTATTAAAAAAATCTATAATCTGGTAAATTGAATCTCAAACGTGCCATAGTACTATCAAAAAAGGCGAAAACCCTAACAGCATCTCCAACGGAATGGCTAAAATTGAATGACTAAATGATAATTTTTGAGAAACATAGGATCCACTTATGGATTGATAGGTAGTCTTTAGTTTATTGAGTAGGTGATGACTCCAATGGACTAACTAAATTTTATCATCTAAAACCAAAAATATATATATAGAATTAATCTTGTATAAATTATTTAGGATTGCCTTATGACTTGTAACATAATACTAATTGTTTTGTAGCCCTGTCTATAAATAGGGGCGGACCTACGGGGTGCAAGGGAGTGTTTGGCCCATGCACTCCCCCAATATTTTTCCTATTTGTAGTACACTTTTGGATTTTTTTTGTAAAATTATTGAAGAGTAATTCCCGCAAACCATGCGAAATTGGTAATCCCGCGTCGACAACTGTTTATAAAGAAAATTGAAAAATATGTGCAGGGAGTGAATGAGTATCCTGAATTGACAAAATATTGAGAGAAAGACTCAGAATCGAGGTGTAGAGTGTTAACTTGGTGAGAATTCAAACAGGGTTTAAGTCGAGAATTTAGGCCCGGTTCCACTAACTAAAAAAGTCAAAAGCTAGTTTATCACAAAAAATCAACGCGTTTTTTGAGCTCTCATATAAAAAAGCCAAAAAACTAAAAAACTAAAATTAGTGGCACACCTCCTTAGTTGATGAGGGGTAAAATTTTGATTGAATTCTGAATGAAAAAAAGGACGTTGTGCTCGATTTTGGAATAGTAGTAGAAGTGCAATCCTTCAATTCATACCCTCCCAAGGTTTCTCTGTTTTTTGTCCTTTCGTTGTTGAAATGACAATTAACATCCTTTTCAATTTTTATTAAGTACTGTCGTTTTATCCCAAGAAAAAACAACAAAAACAGTTTTATATTTCAAAATTGGGCCCACAAAATTTAATGAGTCTATATATTGGTGGTCAAATTTATGGGTTGAATTATTGAGTGTTAGGTTTATGGTACTATTTATATAGTCCATTGAAGAAGCTAGGGGTGAAAAAAGAGAAAAAAAAAAAGAAAAAAGAAAAAAAAAGAATCGGACCGAACCGCAAAACCAAGCCGAACTGGTATTTTTTTTCGATTTTTTTGATGACTGGTTCGGTAACCGGTTAACAGAATTTCAAAAAACTTAAAACCGCAAAACCAAGCGAACCAAACCGAACCGAACAGGATCCCAACCCCAAAACATTTCACCCCTACTCTGTGCGGCGACCTCCTCTCTCTCTCTCCCCCGACTATGATCACCAGTCACCACCACTTCATGCCCATCCACCCAGCTCGTGGCAGTCCGCCTTGCTCTTTCTTGCCACACTTTGGATTTCATGAAGAATCGAGCCAATCAATTGTCCAACTCCACCACAACAGCTCCGTCATTTACACGCGTCGTTCTCTCTCTCTCAAACCAACTAAACCGGATAAACCGAACCGGTACCAACCTCTAAAAAACCAATTTCGGTTCCATGTTTTTTCCGAATCGAGTTTTCACGGTTCACTAAAAAATATGCCAAAACCAGACCGATTTCACCCATAATTGAAGCTAAATTTGGCACACTCACTAGCTAAATTTTTAGCCAATCTTTAAGAACAACAAGCCCCTAAAGGAGAGCCTCTTTGTTTTTGTGATAAGTCCACTCTACTATTTTAGAAGGATAGATATTTTTTTAATTTTTTGGATAAATCAATTTGAAATAAAAAAACACTAACCGAATTTACAATCTACAAGGGTCATATCCTAGTCGTCTCGGCTTCGAGCTACTGCTTCCGCCTCTGACGGCTGCGCTATCGCTCATGACTATGGATCTTCTCTATGTAGCTGTCGGACTTCTAGAAGCCTCCCGAATGTCTCTTTACTTTAGGTTGAGTTTGCCAAAAGATTTTATGGGAAATCACATAAAATCAACGATTTAGCATTTCCCATAAAATCTACATGCTGAAATGGAATTTCCCATAAAATCACCACCTAGATTTTATGGGATTTCCCATAAAATCTTTTGGAAAACTTGGCGTAAGGTATAGTCTTTCCAATGCCTTTTCCTTGAGGAAAAATAAAGGGATGGCCCAAAGGCTACATTGGATTAGGTTTACTTGTACGCGGGGTACACTAATTTGGAATTATCAAAGATGCCAAGGCCTCGTTTGATTCGCGGACTAGAACAAGCAGGATTGATAGTCCTGAGATTAGTAGTCCTGGACTATTTGTCCTGGGACTAATTTAGTCCTGAATGTTACACAATCCCATGTTTGATTCGTGCAGGATTAACATCGGGATATCCCATGCTTTGGTCAATCCCATGTTTGGTTCCTTAAACTTAATTTTGGGATTAATACGAGGACTATCTCTTTCTCTATCTCTTCATCTCTCAAACCAATTTGAACCAATTAAATGAAATAAAGTTACAAATACAATCAAGTAGGTGTCCAAAGCCACAAATAATGCGAGCTCTGGTCGATGAGAGAGAGGCGGCTGAAGAGGAAGAAAGAGAAAGAGGTCGATGTATTCTATGCAGGGCAAAAAACATTTCTGTGGCATATTTGTAAATATCCCCTCTTCATCAACGCACGTTTCTCTGTCCGGGATTGTGAATCCCCCCCCCCCCCCCCCCCCTCTGGTATTAAATTGTACACAGCCGCCTATCACTATTTTTATTCCGGATTATTAATCCCAACCCATTTTTTGGGAACCAAACAAGGGATTAAGCGGGATTAGACGCGCCTAATCCTATCCCACCCTCCCAATACCTGAATCAAACGAGGCCCAAATGGCTACAATAAAAGTACTAAAATCCCTAATCTATAAGGGTTTCCAATCCATCTAAGAAGAGAGAGAGAGAAAGAACACTTAAGAACATCTCCACTCCTTCATCAAATTTTTCACCAAATTCAAATTCGAGTAAAAACCATCAAAAATTCCACTCCACTCCTTCACCAAATTTGGTTTTACTCAAATGTTTCACCAAATTTGCATCACCAAATCCAGAACCAAATTTCAAGGCTCTTTTTTTGCACTTTTATTTACCCTTTTGTCATTCAATATTGTGGACTAAATCTCCACCGTACAATTTGAGTAAGGGTTGGAATGAGTCGTATCAAATCAAGTTTTTACCCAAATTTTTACTCAAATTTAAGTAAAAATTTGGGTAAGGAGAGGAGATGCTCTAATCGATGAAGAGAATAGTAGTCATATGTTCATGTCCATTCACTGAATTAGCAAAGGTCCAAGGTATAACAAGCATCCTTGTGAGCCAAGCTTGGTCAGCCTTCAAGTGTATGAGATTTGGAGTTCCAACTTTATATGAGTCAAACAAACTTCCAGCACATTAGGGAAATGATTCATTTCATTGCAACAAAACAAAGCCAGGGGCATAAAACTCAAAGGGTAGGACTTCCCTGCCTGAAACAACAGAAGGAACTAAACCAAAAGGATCAGAAAAGTAAAACCCTATACATTCTGCACTCTACGACCCTCAAGAATTCAGTCAGGACTTGGTTCCCGGCGAACTTCCTCCTTGAAATGACTCTGGACCTCACAGTAGTTTCAATAGTGTTGAGCACACTATGAACACCAGCCATACCTCTGCCAGAAATTCTGTCATTTCTCTCAATCCAGACTTGATACACTATGAGCTTTGAAGGATTTAAAATTGCAAAACTTAATTGCCCAGTCCAACTCCATATCCCAGACCCCACTCCCCAGGCCTTCTATGAATTCCAAATCTACTCAAAACAATGCCCCTTATACTGCAGGAGAAGCTTACAATAAAAAAAGAACAAATGATGCAAATTTTCCTCAGAGAACACAATACACAAGTAGCAGCAATATCCATCCCCAGCTTCTAAGTTTGTCCTTTGTTACCCAACAAATAAACGCCCATTTTGGTACATTCCTCTGAAACCAGATAAGGTTATGCCAGGGAACATGCCCTCCCCTTGGCCTCAAAGCCTCCCATGTAGCCTTCACAGAGGACCGACCATTTATAGAAGGACCATAATCTGTCTAGTAACCCTGTTCCTAGGTCTCATGGCCGCTTCCATCTCCCATTAGATATTATAGAGCACACCTTTCCTGTAAGGGATCTACATTATACACCACCTCTTCCCCAAACAACTTATACAGAGGCCCTAAAGGGTGCCTGTTGGCAAGCCAAATGTTATTTGACCATCCCACTATATACTTCACTAGCCTTGGCCAACATCTCTAGATTTAGAATCTACTAACATTCAGAATCTTCCTAACAGTCCGAGAGGAGTCCCTTGTAATCCTCATATTCCAAAAATTGTGGTCTTTAATGACATGGCTATGCACCCATTTGACCACAAAGTCAGCCTTATTACAGAATGCCCATAGTTGTCGAAACCTTTCAGAGGTTTCAAACCTAGACCGCCTTCTGCCATAGCCCAAAGGAGTACATACATGGCTCCACTTTACCTTAGCACCAGTGCTCTTGAGCTCCACTCCAGCCCAAAGAAAAGCCCCGAGCATGGCATCTAACTGCACAAGTTCTTCCTTACTCATTAGAGGAGCTGGAATTTCTTTGCCCATTCACCCAAAAGAGAGAGGAGGGGAAAAAAGGAAGCTTTTACTAGGGGTGGACATCGTGTCGTGTTTGTTTGTGCCATTGCGGGTTTCGTGTCTTTTCGTGTTCGTGTTGAAACACCTGTTGACATAAACGTGTCAAATATCGTGTCACTAACCCGACCTTCTTAAAATCGTGTCGTATTCGAGTTGACACTGTTAAGACCCATAGTTATTTTTTAAATATGTACATAAAATTGTACACTTGGCAATGTTGTGCATGAACAACTTATTTAATCCAATAACAAAAGTGAAGATTTTCAATACCATCATGATCACAGAAACAATAAAACCAACAAAAAAATTAATCAACAATAACCAAATCATGACATTAAAAAATGTCTTAAGCTACAGCTAGACATAGGACTCAATATAAATATTATTGTATAGTTTTCAGCTAAAATAATATAAAAACACCAACAATTATATAACAAGAATTTTGCTTGCGAAGTAATTAGGACAATAGTCGAAATGAATTTACTTAATTTTGGATTTTTTTACATGAAAACACAACGATGAGGAAATTTAATATACATTTGGTTTTGATCGCGGAATATTTCTGCAATGCGTTGTATAACAATATGCACGTATTGCAATGACATAATGACAGATATTTTGCTACACAAGTTGACCAAATATGATTTTGAAAATCAAATCTTCCACTGATTAATTCAAAGGAATTAAAAATAATCTTTTAGGAAACATAACTACGGGCTATGACTTGGCACAACCAGCATCACGAATTGACACGGAAAATCAATCAGTTATCTGTGTCCTTATTGAGTTAGCCGAGTCTAACCTGTATTCGTCCAGTTTAATTTTCGTTTTGGCGGGTTGTGTCATATTCATGTTCGTGTCAAAAAGTGGTCGACCCAAACCTCTAGCTTCGTGTTGTGTTAACAAGTCGTGTCTGGAATTCCCACCCCTAGCTTTTACTATCACAACAATACAACAATAACAGAACCCATCTAGTCCCCAATGATTGGGGTTATGGGCGGGGGATGGTTGATGACAGACCTAACCTTTGGCAATATGTACAAAGTGGCTGCGCTCAGAATACCACTGAAACAGTGGCCCCCCTAAACCTTCAAGAACCGAGGAGCTACAGGGACGGTTTGTTGCACAACCATGCGCCCAAATCAAAGCTGAAAGGCATCAGGGAGGGCGGACCTAGAGACCCAAATCAAATTTTGTACTCATTACCATGCTTCCTTCATTCATGGTCCAGAGCATCTCACTAATGAGCACAACTAGCTTTTACTATCACAGTGTGCAATAAATTTGCAAGACAAATAACATTTGAAATATGTACTCAAACAGAGAGTGCTTTATATTACAATTTTAATTGAACATGGAACATGTTCTTAGATTCATGTCTACCTATACAAACATATACCTATATTTATAGACACATACATATTTATACACTATACTTTCATATGCTTCTCTCTATAAGTAGAATTTATGTGCATCCATGAAGAAGATCAACTCCACCAGCCCAGAATGAGTGGTTGTTGCACATGAAATATGCCATAAGCAGGAGAAGAGGAGGTAGTAGCTAGCTACAGGTCAAAGCTATGGCTGTTGAAATGGAAGATTGGGTGATTGCATTTTCTCCTTAAACTCTGGGACCTGCACCCTTTAGCAACACTTGTCTGGAGAGTTGGAGGACCACACACAATCACACCAACATCGGTATGGCCCCATTGGTCCCCTATCGATCCAAAAATTTCTGCAGCAAGGGTTAAGAATATAGATTGATAAAAACTAATGTTTAATTGCATTTGGAAAATGGAAGTTTTCTTGAGGTAATTTAGTGCATTTCAACCAAGTATCAAGGATATACAATCAGGCTCGATACACGCCTCAAGGGGCAAATGGATGATGGTAGTGTAAAACCAAACAAAATAAGAGAGCACCTTAAACACCTAGCATATACTCCCTCCGTCTCAAAATGGATGTCCGAAACTACCAGTCACACCTCAAAAAATCATCTATGTTTTTTGAGTTATAATGTATTATATACAATATGTAGCTTGTTTGAAAGATCTCATTTAGTTTTATTAAACAAACTTTTTATATTCATTAACTGTATTATGGAGTAAATAGCAACATATATGATTTTTTGAGAGGTGTGAATGGTGGTTTTAGACATCCATTTTGGGACGGAGGGAGTAAATAAAAGAAAAGAGCTGTTCTCATTACTAGTTAAAAGCACCGACAAAAATTAGAGTGTGTTTCGAACTTGTGCAAAGGAATAGAAAATAATGGAAATAATCGCCCTTCTGCCCGTTGTTTGGTTCGTAGTTTAGGATCAAAAAAAAAAAAAAGAGGAGAATAAGGGGAATGATTTTTCTCCTATCATTTTTTTTCCATCTTTGTTTTCTTTTACTTTCATCTGTCAAGTACTCAAAAATTAAAAAAGCAGAAGTTAATACTTCCTCTATTTCCTTACTTTTTCTTTACAAACCCACATGGAGAAATATGCTACTCTTTTCATAACTATCTCCCACTTGATTTACCTCCTCCTTTCTCTTTCTCGTCCACAAATTCCAAACCTCGTTAAGGTTTTCGTTTCATTTACTGCTATAGAGGTAGAATAAACCAAACCGAGCTTTATATCCTAATCAATTGGGGTCGGCTACATGAATCCTTTTTTTGTTCATTGAGATCTGTCAAGGGCTACTTGTTCACTTAAACTCAGTAGGCTCATATCTTTGGGCACTATTGCATCCAATGTCAATTTGGGTCTTACCCTTCCCGTAGCGTTACTACCCAAAATTATCCCATCAACTCTTTAACTAGTGTATCTACATGCCTATGGTAGATATGTCCAAACCACTTTAGTCTATTCTCTCTCAACTTCTCTTCTATAGGTACCACACCTACCATCTCACGAACTGTTTCATTTCTAATATTGTCTCTTTTAGTCTAACCACCACATCCATCTTAGCATTCTCATTTCTGCTTCATTCATCTTGCTCACTTGTTGTTTCTTGATAGTCCAGCATTCTGTCCCGTAAAGCATTACTGGTCGCATAGTACACCATTAGCGCTTCTCCACTTGAGCCACCCCACTTGAATCCTATGAGTCACATTATGTGCAATCTCTCAATCTTTACTAATAATTGAACCTCAATACCTAAAATGATCACTTTTTCGTATCTCCTTGAATCCTCGCCCCTTCCACATGAGCACTTATGTTACCACTAAACTTACACTCCATATACTCGGTTTACTCCGACTTATCCTAAAGCCTTTTAGACTCTACTGCTTCTCTCCAAATTTCTAATTTAGTATTGACACCTCTAGCAATTTCATCTACCATAACAATATCATCTCCAAACAACATATACCACAGGATATCCCCTGAATATGTCTGGTCAACTCATCAATAACTAAGGCAAAAAGGTAAAGATTTAAGGCTGACCCTTGGTGCAAGCCTACTATGATTGGAAATTCACTCGTTTCCCCAGTTGGTGATCTAATAGTAGTGGTGACACCTTCATACATGTCTCTAATCCGCTCAATATACCCTTTTATCACTCTCTCTCTCTCCAAAACCCACCATATAATATCTCTAGGCACCCTATCATAAACCTTTTATAAACCTTTTCTGAGACTATGAAAACCATACGGAGATCCATCTTCTTTTTCCTTCACTTTTCTATCCATCTTCTTAATAGATAGATTGCTATAGAGGTAGAATCCATGATACACGAATCCGCATTTTTGGGCGGAGTACCCATGTTGACGACACGACACGGGCATGGGTGGGGGGGCGGGTATGTAATGGATCCGGCCTAAAAATTCTGGATAAGGCTATTGTTGTTGCAGGTCAGGTTCACCGACGAAGAAGAAGAAGAAGACCGACGACAAAGAAGAAGAGGGACAACAAAGAAGAAGAGGGAGAAGAAAGGAAGAGGATAGACGTATCTGGTATGGACGAGAACCGTTGCTGCGTGAAGATCAGCAATGGATGACTGTTGCAGCGGAAGGAGAAGAACGACTGTTGCTGCTGCTTGTCCATTTACAATTAGGGTTACTCTTGTTTTTAGCCTTTTATTCTTTTGGGCTCCAAAGTTGGGCTTGGAAGTTTTATGTTATACCGGGCTTCCTTGTTCTTTTCGGGCTACTAATGGACTTGAGATTTGAACAAATATAGTGAAAGTAGATTCCATAGTTCTTTATGGGCTTTTATTATGACATTTTATTACAAAAATTATCTATTATTTCACATATTAAATTCTAAAAATAAAAATACAATAAACAATATCATTTGACGTATTCCCGCACCCGTATCTAAATCTGGATCCATATCCAAGTATCCCCAATTTTTAAATTTTAGGTATCCGACCCCTAAATATACACCCGCACCCGATACTCACACCCGCATCCGTGTAACATAGGGTGGACTATGGTCATTAAAAGTTAAATGAACAACGTTCTGCCAAAATTAGTCCTCTATCAGTTTATCTACAATTTGAAACACTTCGTCTAATAATCATGTCAACAATAACCAAAGCTCAGTATCTAGACTGATTGAAGCAATATTTAACGACAATTTGAGGTGTATTTATCTTTAAGATATGTTTTGAGGAAGTACCTTCGAAGTCTGGTCTACGCCCATAGCAAATTGTACTTGAAGTAGCAACATAATTCTCACTTGACTCCTTTGGTGCCCTGGGCTGATCATTCTGCATGATTCCATTCTTTTGCCCACCATCTTCATCTAAATCTTTTGCTGAAGTTTTTCTTTCCCACATATGCCATAGACCAACCACAACACCACCAAAGATAATTGGACTCCCGACCATACAAGCAACCAATAGAAGCCCCTTGTACCACCAAGATGATATACCAAAAGCATTTATATAAAAGATTTGTAAGAAGCCCATGGAAAGAATAAGTCCGATTGTAGACACGATGACGTAAAGTCCGGACCAAGTGATATTTCCTGTGCCAACCAATCCAGAAATGCCGCATTGGTTGCGAACAGGGTATCCAAAAGAGCTCACAGATTCACTAACTTTACCCTCCTCCTGCAGTTGAGAATGTTATATATTCGAAAATACAATAAACTGAAGTAAGATTAGAAATTGTAGTGGTAATTAAGGAAGGATAACACAAGTATATTTACCAGCTGAGGTTCTGATTCTCGAGTGACGTAAGTTTGAATTTCCAGATTCAGCAAGTCAGAGAAAAATGGACAGATTGATTCCATGTCAAGGCTATAAAGAAGAGGAAGCTCATCTGAGTTTTTCACAGCCCAAACTACCAAGACATTTCTTGGGAGACATGGTTTCCTATCATTAATACGGTGGAGAATATCACTCAAGATAGCCAGGAATGGTGATATTCCAATTCCTCCTGCGACTAAAATTAGGTTTTCATACCTAAAAAACAAAAAGATCCCATCAGTTCATTACCCAAAGTTTCAAAACAAGAATCAATTGAACATCTAGCGTATGTCTAGTCAGGTTGGAAGATGTGTGGGAAAATTTCCCATGGATCTTGTCCCGCTCTCTCTCTCTTCAACCTTCCTCACAACTTTGCCAACTCTACAGATGGTACAATGACAAACTTCAACAAGTTGTATATTTTTTTAAAAGAAACTTGAGTGAGAAAATATAATTGGCTTGGGAACAAACATAGCAACTTCAGATCACCTAGTATTTAGTAATCATTTAAGTTCTAGAAGGGAGCCAAACCACATGCAGCACCAAAAGAGGCTATTACAAATACTGAATAAATGGCAATATGATTAATATACTCACACTGATTCTTCATAATTAGCATTTGAGATGAACATTTATGCAGTTCAAACAAAAGAATACGTACGTCAAGTGGTATGGGGATTCATGCCCATAAGGCCCCTCTACAGAAACAGTTATGTTTGCATGAGGCTGTAACGGTTCCATTGGACAGTCCTCCTTGGGACCATTTGAGATACTTCCTCTTAGCTTTTCCGTCCATTTGCCAAGAACCTTAATGAGAATCGACATATGGTACTTTCCGTCCAAAGGACTTGATGAGACACTGAAAGGATGCCATTGCAGCCAGGATAATTCCCGAACTTGGAGAAAAATAAAGCTGAGGGCATTGTACTGGAGATCTACATGATCAACAGTAAATATTGTGAACTGGATTGAAACGAACAAAATAAATGCTTGGTTGATGTTTCAGAATCAGCTTTTTCGAGTACTTGTTTTTTAAAACACAAACACTTATCGTGATTATATCACAATTGTTCTGTTGTGAAACTGTTTCCCAGAATTGAAAACATCTTTGTGGTGCTCTCTTAAGAATAGGTTATTTTCCACACACACAAAAAAATGAGTTTTCTGAAGATTGTTTTGGAAAATTGAACCTGAAAACAGAACCAATCAGGAAAGATTTTAGGAGCATCAATTACTTGCGGGTTTTGAAACGACCAGTTCCACCGTTCCAGAAGGAAGGCAACTGGCTGATATTACGTTGACCGTCCTTCGCGATTGACAAAATCTAAGAAACCGATCAAGTATGAAGAGAAATATTCCTCCAGCAGCTATACTGAAAATGAAATCACCAACATGCAAGGCCAAGAAGACAACAAAGACAATGTATAGTTGATGTGTATAGAAGAACAACTCAAAGTATTGTCTCCTCACTGGCCCAAGTGAAGTCACCCACATCAATAGACCAGCTGCAAGGCTGATGACTCCAGCAAGGTTCGCCACACCAATGTTTTTCCACTCCAATATCTGCGTGAAACAATTAAGAAAGGCTCAGCATCTTCCTCCACCTCCCTGCTTCTCTTTCATGCTTTCTGGTATACGGTGTTCAGTGAATGGATAAAAAGAGACCATTTATAAAGGAAACTATCAAATGAGAGGATTTTGGTTAAAAGCATTTTATGGACTCTATCAATCGATTGCTAACACCACCAGCAAGCTTAAATTAGGGAAATCTTTCATTTTCTGTTTGTTGAATAGCTTGATATGTATAGTTAGTCTCTTTCTTATTACCTTAAGCTAAGGGGACAATTGGTGACTTACCATGGTAACGGCTTTGGGCTTCTAAGAAGTCAAGGGTTCAACTCTCTTCATTTGCATTTGTTTCCCGTTTGTATTCTACTTCTCTCCTTTCCATTTTGGTACTCTTTGCTTGGATTTTCGTATCTACATGCAAGACGGGGCCGCACAAGGCTTAAAATTTTGGGACAATGGGTGACTTTAACATTGTTATAAACTTTTGGGACAATGGGTGACTTTAACATTGTTATATTATGTTCTCATCATCAAGGCCGTTTGTTGTCCCTTGATCTGCATGTTATTCCAACTTCGTCCCAACTTTCATTCACAATTAGTATGCTTTCTAATTTCTCCACCCGTTTTGATAGAGTGTTTATAATTATTGGAAGTGCACCTATCGTGGTCCTCTGAGAATTGGCAGACAATACAATAGTTCGATCTCACTGAGATGGACGAAAAGGGAGCTCGACGAATCCTGAGAGTTTGTGTATGATTGGCCTCCCTTGTTATAGGAGGGTTGGAGGAGGAAACGAGAGAGTAACATAATGCAGTTGAAGCGAAGTAGTATTTTTGAATCCTAAAGTGGTTTGATCAAGTGATTATGAGAAAGCAATAAGTGCTCCTCCATGAGGTCACATGTTCCATTCCCACGGAGGCCAAACATTCCAAACCTTGGGGCCACTAAAGGTTTGCCTGGGCATTAACTTCAGGGCCCCGGAAATTGTTGAGGTGCACGCAAGCTGGACCGGTCATCCAGTTATAAAAAAACAAAAATTTGTTCAGACCTCCCTAAATATAGGAGGGTTGCAGTGGGAATCCAGCTCATCGAGGTAAGGTGGCCCTTCCTTGATGCCTCAGCAGATTGGATGTGATAAACCTCCTATGCAAGTTCTAGTCAGACTTGAGCTACCTGAGCTTTTGATAAGTCGTTCCTGTCAGGTGGTTGGTATTATGAAGGCACATTGGAAGGTTGCCTATTGGGAGGTGAGGCAGCCACTTGCTCATTAGGAGGTGATTCCGAGACAAAGCACCCAGAGGCAAGAGTAAGGTTAGTTGGAGATGAGAATTGCCAGTGAAATGGTATGGAGTTTGCCCAGGAACGTGCCACATTGTGAATGTCTACCGGATACCCAAAGAAGACCCCGGAACTCTAGGCAAAGTGCACCCAAAAATTTCAAAAAGGAGCAAACCAGAGTGTTAAGGACCACGGGAAAACTATTTTGAACTTTCAATATTCTCCCTCCCTCCTAAATGATTCATCTAGTTTTCGAAAAGGAAGTCACATAAATTTTTTTAAGTCTATCACCTATAGTTTGGAAATTCAATTTCTTTTCACTTTTATATCAAGTTTGATAAAACATCCAACTCAAAACCAATGGGCAGTGAATGGAGAGGCTGCCCAAGCTCATCTACTAGTTTTGGACGTTATAATTTACCAATCTGGGACAAGTTCTAACACTACCCTGTAAATGTGGCCCCTAACCCTCACATTGAGAGAGAAACAAAGGATCCATAATATGGGGACCACAATGAACAACGAAAGAAAGTGCACTTAAGGGACAACCAACGAGGTAATCAATCAAGAAAGTCTTGTCCAAATTCCTGATACTATGTTAAAGCATCCAACTCAAAACCAATTCGCCATGAGTGGAGAGGCCGCCAAGGCTCGTATACTAGTTTTGGAGGTTATTATTAATCAGTATGGGACAAGCCCATGTTAAAGCATCCAACTCAAAACCAATTCCAAGCTCATCTAATTAACCAATGTGGGACAAGCCCATGTTAAAGAATCTAACTCAAAACCAATTGACAATGAGTAGAGAGGCTGCCTAGGCTTATACACTAGGAGGGTATAATTAACCAATGTGGGACAAAGTCTAACAAATTTTATCCTGCTAACTGTAATTTACGCTCAAAGGAACTGCCAAACCTTCACTTCGTACGGATGTATGAGTGTTTAAGTCAACGAAGAAACAAGGAATGTGAGTTGTGAAAGACAAACATAATACCTTCAGAAGGATTTTACATAAAATGACCAAGAAAAAAGAAAAAATGCATTTATGAAGGGGAGAAACAGCGCCCAGATCGTTACGCCTTTCGGGCAGGTCGGAACTTACCCAATAGTGAATTTCGCCATTTCTTCGTGTTATTTGTACCAGTAACCAGTTTATCGATGAGTGCTCTTGGAGTAGTTGGTCTGGCCTGGAACCTACATGCCTACGACCTCAAATCTTAGGATGTTCGCGAAGCAGAAGATCCTGAATTTGAGACTTTCTACCCCAAAACATTCTCTTAAACGAGGGTAATTAATTGGTTGACTGACAGTATCTCAACCTTGAACAACCATAACGCTATAAAGCTTAGGCATCTTTGAAGTGGCTCATTTTCTACCCGAGAAGCCTATGTATGAACAAAAATGAATTTTACTTCCCCGCCTAGCTACTCTCGTAATGGTTCAAGCGTTAAAACTATGTCACAAAAGGATAAGGTTTACATAGAAAATAAATACTTTTCTTGACATAGTTAAAACTTCCTTTAACATTTTTAGTACAAAAATAAAAAAATCAGTATACATGCATGTATTCAGTCGCTTAAATGGAAGCAAAAATTATCATGGAAACTTACTTCACGTAGGAGACGACCTTGCAATGCCCATGCTATTATGTAGAATAGCCCATGAAGAGTAAAGAGGAGCATAGTGAGATGTCCCAACCATACATGATACCTAGTCGCATGCTCAAAAGGGATATCTACAAGACGGAGAAGAACCGAACCCCTTGCAACAGGGACAAACAGAATTGCCAAGCAAAATAACCCAATCATACCAAAGCGAAGTCCTGTCAGCTCCAGCATCAAATAACTGAAAAACAAGTGCCAGCTGTAATTTAGTCGATCAAAACCAATTTTGGATATATTGAAAGAAAGATGCTATGTCATCTATTTTGTCACCTTTCTACACTGGCGGCTCTACAGCCAAGGGGAGATGCCAAAAGTCTATTGAGAGTGATGTATTTGATGCCATTGATAATGAGGCTATTATGCAATAGTTTCAAAATACGAAAACTCTTCAAGGGCACTGCCTTTCTAAGTCAAGGCAGAGCAAGCTACAGAACGTTAGTCAGGGATTGCCCTGACTAACTTTGTTGAATAAAAGATACTCATCCAATTTTGTTGCTACAAAATGACATGACTATCTTAAATGATTACCAGCAAACAAAAGCAATGCCCAACACACAAAAATATCAAATTTTCAACATGAGCAGCATCGCGAAATGAGAAAATATGCATCTTCTCCAATAGAATGAAGATGCTATCAGTGAATTGGGTTGTTGCTATTTTGGTTAGGTGAGATAACTTTGTCTTCAGGACAGAGTGTGAAAGGCTTGCAAAGAGCGAGTTTTGAGGGTGCAAAGTGCAAACAATAAATTTACCAGGTCTTTTCAGCTTTTGAATTAGTTGGTGGTTAACAATCACTAGATGATGAAGCAAAATCATTTCTTGAGGAGGCAGCAAGCAAAACATGGTCAAGGCCATTAACAGAAGGATGACAGGGACAAAATTTAGGCCCTAACGCAGCTACATGATTAACCTCCTAAAAGCTGCTATACCACGAAACAGGGAATATCTCTCTGAACCCGTTACTTGATCAAAAATATCAAACAAGAAAGAAATCAATTTCCTGTGAAGCCGATACAAAAATCCAGCTAAATCCAAGAATAATAAGCAATCAAAGCAGCATAGAGTTGTACCTTTCCTCTTTAAAAGTCAATTGAAACTTGGATATGATGTTGAAGTTCGCTAGAGTGTATGCATAAACAGCCCAGATGATATACACAGAAAAGAGGAGAATTCCAATAAGCTCAGCAGCAGAAACAACCCCAAATGGTCCATCCACAATAACTGGGAATGTCCACAACCGGAATCGTGGAGGTTTCGACAACTTCTTCCTGCATGAAAATTTTTCTACGAACAACATCAAGCTTAACAAAACGGCAGATGGATTCAATATTCCAATATTACTAAAATACGGGACATAAAGTACTTTTCATACTACAAAATTACGTACTCTTGGAGTTCTTCTTCCCCAGATATCATGATATGTGCTATGGCCAGAAATGCAACGACAAGAACTGGGGCACTGAATACCAGAAATATACTCCCTGCAGTTTTACCAAATCAAAATTTGATATCACTAAACAGTCTGTTAAATTTAGCACTGCATTGAGGCTCAGTTTGATTAAATGGGCATTTCAAATATAAGAATTTCACATCTGTGTCACCATAAATACATTAAATTTACCATTGATGACTTCAAAAGTTTCCTCCAGTTAAATCCAATCCATAACTATGAACCTCCCAAACTCAGTGACAAAATCAACATACAAATTACAAACTATAAAATATAAGTATATTTCAGCTAAGGGGCGGAGCCAGGATCTTTTACAAATTATATTATCAACAAAAACGAACCCTTGTTTTTATATTTTTTTGTTTTCCCATGTGTAATATACATTACATACAAATGTCCTGTTCCTTTATGAGCAACAAAAATACCTTACCACATAATCTTATTTCACTATGTATTACGAAAAACTCAAGCAAAAATTTCACTATGTATTATGAAAAACTCAAGCAAAATATTCAGAGTACAAGATAAAATTATTTGAATTGAATAGCAAACTTAATTGTTTAATAATTTCTTTTCTTGATAAATAGGTGTCCGAGCCAACTTGCACACTCCTCGAAGTTAATGGCCTGGTAAACCACAGTGGCTCCAAACGAGTTAATAGCACTTGAGGTGTTGAACCAGAGTGCTTCGGTCGGAGCAAACCACTACACCGCGCCAACACCTAGGGATTAATTTCATTAATAGTTTCAAATACCAGTTTTCGATTTGTATCATCACTACTTACATTACATTCGGTTTTCTAAAAAATATACACAGAATTTGGGCTATTCTCTGCCATTTTCAACTCTTTTCGCATGAAATCAAAATTTATAAAACGAAGCAATAAAGTGGAAAGGCAGAAGTTCACCTGTGATCCCAAAGACAGTTCCACTGGTGGACTTAAGATATTTCTCATACCAACCATTGAAAAACTCAGATGGGTAAAGGAAGAGGAAAGTAGCCCAGGAAATGAAGATCACCCACATTGTGAATTTCAGAACAAGTTTCATGGATGATGCCAACATGGGTTTCATCTTGCCAAAATCAACATAGCCATTGCTTTTGCTTGAAACAAGAGGTTCTCTTGCATAGTGGTCATCCATTGGAAAGACAAGAATGGAAAGGGGGAGTAGGTTTTTGAGCAGTTAAAAAACCGACTTGTTTAATCTTCTTGGCCTGGTTTAAAAGGCCCAATTTATATGCAAAAAGAATACAAGAAACGCCAAACCCATCCCAATATGACCTAATGTATTACAGAATCAATCTGTGAATTCGAAGAAAATGAAGTCACAGAAAGCTGGGCCACTGAAATCTCATCTGAAATAGAATTTCAGAACGAATTTTTTAATTGGAAAATTTTAGTAAAGTTGCTTCCTTAACCTTCGCAAAAGAATAACTGGACATGACAACAAATATCATATGTTGTCTGCAATTGATTATAAAATCATGAAAGTGACAAAACAACCACCAATTCCTGAACCACATAAAAGAAAGAAATATGAGTACAGTGAAGTGACTCCATCCAACCAAGTGGGGTTGTTTTCCAACTTATTAGGAGACTAGGAGTTGGAATCTTTGCATTTGCGTGTGAGTGTTGATCTGCTTATAGTTGACCTATTTATTTCCTTAACGGGACTACTAGGTGGGTTGGTCTTAGAGTGATTCTGGACTTTGCTTCGAATCTCTCTACATGTGTGTGGTTTCTAGTCCAATTTTTCTGAGCTTATGGCATATTAGGCAGGCTAAAAACACTCATGTTTGAGCTCGTGAAAAAAAGTTTGAGCTCGTGCTCTTTTTAAATAATGGAGTGTCAAGGATAGCTTGTACAAATTTGGATTAATCTCTAAACTATGAAGTTAACGATCAAGCAAACCTTTAATGACCCAAAGTTTGGTACATTTGGCCTTCGTGTGCGACTTCTTTAGGGCTAACCCTCTAGTTGTTGTCGTGTACCCTTTAGGCCAAACTCCTTGGGGATCTTTTAAGCTCGTGTTACTAATTAAAGTTCGTTCGCAATCAGTTTTTTAAGTTAAAAAATCAAGTTTAGTATATATATCCCTGAAGCTCATTGAGTTTTCCAAGCAAAAACTACAACGAAGTTACTGCCTCCGCTCGTTTAGTACTAGTATATTTAAAATTTGACACTAATCAAGATCAGTTGGAAACCAAACTTGAACAATCGAGGGTGGATCATTAACTATGATATTGGAGAATAGAAACAGAATAAATAACGTTTCTTTTTTTAGCTCTAAACTGATGCCACCAATTGCATTTATATATTTTAGTGCACTCCTGCATCACAGAAGCGTAATTTTGTCCCCGTTTATGTTTGTTTTAAATAGGTGTATGTCGTTTTTGTTGAAGAGTTCACAATCCCTAGATCACGTGATTGCACTGTATGTAAATCGTAACCCTTAACACAATCATTTCTCACAATTTTTTTTAGTACATCGGAAATTCATTTCTCTTAAATTTCCACTTGCAAAGAGAGAAGCCCAAATTTTTTTGCTTGAATAAATAAAAAATTGACGTCCACTCTTAAAAGAATATCAGGAGACTTTGGATATTATGCATTTATGAGCAATGGGATTAAAGGTCACAGAGATTTCCAGGGAACCAATCAACATGTATCGATCTCTCTCTCTCTCTCAACTCTTCACAGCCCCACCCTTGCAGCCCCTCCTTCCCCTCCCCCTCCATGGGTTGCACACCCCTTGGGTGGCGGGAGGGGAGGGACCAATCCCCTTTCTAGATCTGGTTT
>JAXBDA010000155.1:32488-112554 GCA_036023075.1 Gaultheria prostrata | reverse complement strand
CTCCCACCAGCCATTAACAATTTCAGTCGATGAACAGAGCGGCAAGTACCGGTGTGTATCTCAAGCATCTCTTCTGGCTTCTCCTCCCTCTCTGTTGTTTGTCGTGGTTGGAAAAAAAGGGGATGCAGAGGATAAAGGTAACGTAAACAAAGGGCAGAAGGGAGACTAGAAATTAAGTGAAAAATCAGAATCAGAAGTGAAAAAGGAGCTCGGAAGCTCATTTTGCATTTTGGCCTGGAATGTTAAAATCGGAGAATGTGTTTTCGGGAATGGATTTTGCGCGTGGTCGCCCAAACAGCCACAATTTGAAAAAGAGAATGGGAAAACGAAAAAACCCGTCGGCCAAACACGCTCTAAGAAGATCCAACAGACTGACCAAATGTTGATGGACAAAAGTTGCCAATAACACAGCAAAATCACTTGTAACCCAAATTGGCTTATTTTGTTTTGTGTAGCATTTGTACGAAGGAAACCATGAATCCATGTATTTGTGAATGTTAACTTGGAATCTAATTGATTATTTAGATTTATTGGATTGTTGATAAGTAGTTTAGGTGTGATTTTGGATTGTGAATGGTAATGTAGGTTGCGAACACCCGGCTTGGGCTCATATTGTTTTGTGAATTTGAGACGCGGGGCGTCGGGCTAAGCCATAAAGCAAGGGAACTCTACCAAATTTTTTTCAGAAATCGACTTAATCTTGGCATGTGAAGCAAGTTGGTCACTATTTTTTCTTCTAGTAACTTGAGTGCCTGAAAACCGGATTTAATCTTTCACATTATCTGGATGATTTATACTTGATGAAAATATAATGCGCTTTTGTCCAGCTTCAATCTTTCCAAAAAAAAATAAAATGAATGTACAGATCCTAGACTATCAAAACTCTAGCAACCATGTTTTTCCAGCATGATATGGTGCACTTACATATCTAAGCTCACGGCTTCACTTTTTTTTCTTGCTAAAGAAGGCTGCTGGATTCACATTTTTTTGGTAAAGAAGGCTCCATGATGATTCAAGCTCACATTTTTTGGTAAAGAAGGCTCTCATGGGACACCTGGGATTACAAACCCAGGTCCAGAACATCACAACCTGGGGAATAATACACATGTACAACATCTGGGCTTTAATGTCAGATAGCAGAACTTGAACTCATCAATGGGGTCTTCCAAAACACTAAAAACCATGACATCTGCATATGATAGACTTTGGGATAATCCGCCATCGTCCTTGGATACGGACACGACACGAGTAGCTTATCCTCATGCAGGTAAGATATTCTACAAGATACTTTTTGCAATCTAGATTATTAATTGCACTTTTGGACTGGAGACAAGCCATTCTATTTTTTGGCAGTACAAGCATAGAATCTGTTTGTCCATAATCCATAAATTATCTGCCCAACCCATAAAACTTCATGCATAGCCAAACACTTTTTGGGAGATATCAGAGAAGACGCATATTCACACGCAGCCACCAAGGGTCAACAAAGAATTATATTCATTGCATAAGAAAAGAATGCAGTAATCTACAAAAAAATAAAAAATACCAGCGCACTATATTCCTTTCATAAGAAAAGAATGCAGTAATCTACAAAAAAAATTACCGGCGCACAGCTGGTAAATTTACAAGTCATTTGCTATTGGAAAAAAAAAATTGAAATAAAACTTCTTTCGGGGTGTAACAAAAGAATTACAAAATTACAATGGTGAACATATGAGATCTCATTGTTGTGAGATGAGTCAACTGTTCTTCCGGGGGCAAAAATTGCTGTCCATTTTCCTCCAAGTTACTTTGAGACCGAGGGACCAAGCTTCAGCAGGATAGATAGGAAAACATGCAAGAAATTGACAAGAAAATTACTCAAACAATGGGAAGAATATCAACTCTGAACACACAGGAAGCAAACCTAGTTTGATCTTCTAAATATACGACACCTTGCAGCAGAGAATGGTACAAAATCATTAGTCTCCGCTTTCGAGCCATCATGAGTTTCTGGGGAATAATATACATGTAGAACATCTGGGCTTTCATGTCAGATAGCAGAACTTGAACCCATCAATGGGGTCTTCAAAAGCACTAAAAACCATGACATCTGCATATGATAGACTTTGGGATAATCCACCATGGTCCTAGGATACAAACATGACCCGATACGATACGACGCAGACACGATACAAACACTACACGACACGGACAGAACTTGAACCCACCAATGGGGTCTTCACATTGTTCGTCGCCTTATCCATTGTGGAACGAGTTGGCCATTGTACCCATCAGCAACCTGTTCGTGAAAAAATGTGTAACCATTGATAGTGTGGATGGTAGGTAACTAGATACAACCACTAGAGTGGATGAAACACCTATTTGTATATTCATTGAAATTAGCAGAAAATTGCTTCCAACTCGAGTTATTTGGATCTCTCACGATGTCAACTACCAACCGTGGCCTTTCAAGATCATCAAACTACAAAATGCCAAGAAAGAAAAGTTTTACTGGACATGAAGGGGCAAAAAAAAAAAGAAGAAGAAAGAAAGAAAGAAGCGAATTGCAAATAGTCACCGTTAATATGCCATGTGGTAGTGGGACACCTTGCATAAATTTTATTACAAACAACCCACAATCATGCCTTCATGACAAAATAATTATAAGTCAAAATTGTGAATAACCACAGAGGAGTATTTGAGTAACAAAAGAGAAAATCAAGAAATACCAGTCACTCTCCGATTGTAGAGAAGGGTATTCCACATTTATCCATTCAAACTCCATCAAGTTGGCGTGATGAAGGTGTCCAAATGTTATTTGAAATAACTCTTGCAATCCTTTAACCTGTTAATGGGCAGCTCAAACATCAAAATGTATGACTATCTGCTATAGATCAACAATTTATACAGATACAAAACACTACCAATTTAGTTGCTAATGCTTTTCTTTTGGCATTGGGTACAGCTGGGCCAGGCTTCGAATCGAACAAGTAAATTCCTTCTAGCACCATCAAAAAAAGGAAAGGTGTACACTAGAAGAAGCAAGTCGCATGGGCTTGGCAGTTTATATGCCAAGATACACAATACAAAGATGCTGAATATATGCTTGACAGTTTATTATCAGTGAACCTGTCCTGAGATCGCCAACATTTCGAGAGCCTGCTTCATACGGCTATGGTTGGATAAAGGATTTTCCAAAGGATTTACCAAGGGAAAGGAAAATGACAGGAAATCAAAATAGTAGTAACTAGAATCTTAACTTAGTTGTATTCTCATCTTTTCGGATGCATATTTCTCTATCCATCACAAAATTGCTTCTTGAATCCATGATCCAAGCAAGGCTTAAGGGGACACCAAACCAAGCTCTTTACTCTGATCTTTATCTGGTTGAAGCTTTATCCCACAAAATGCACCAATGCCGATGCATCTTTAATGTTTCTCCTAAAATCCATAGACGTGGACATAAAAAGCTTGGAAGAGCTCTTTGTCAGTCTTTTTGGAGGCATCTGGTCCAGCTCAGCAGCCCTTAGAAACCTTTCTGTGGCAGCTTCCCACGGAAGCTCATGCCTTCGTGAATCAGTCAAAGGGGTCGGTTCTTCAGTCAATACCTTCTGCGTAGCTTTAACAAAGCCCTCACCAGCCTCATATGTTCGGCAATTGGGGAACTGCTTGAAGAAGTCATTTGAAGGATGATTGGCACATACCACTATTTTGCCCATTGCAAATGCTTCTGCTGAGGTTGTACATACCAAGTCTGAGGTGCTTGGATATATGAACACTTTATAACTGAAAAGGGAGACAAGAAAATGTCAGAGTCTAGAAAATTATGTGAACTCATAAAAATATACACATGCCAATGTGCTATCTGCTTGAGAAAAAGGCAGGCAGTTTTATGGGAATGACTTATTTTAATCACAGGTACATCCACTAACAGAATCCTACAAATATATATTAGCATAGAACTTCAGCAAAGCCCGACTCACCCAGACTCAAATAAAACACAACGAACTAGCAAATGTGAACTTCTGCAAATTGTTAGATGTTCCGAAAACAGATCTCAGCACACCCACAAGAATAATAATTTGAATTAAATTGAGTTGTCCAAACAATCTAAAAGACGCCAAATGAGGCGGTTGGTGGCGGAGCAGGCTTGTAGTTGCAAAAATTTGGAAAGTAAGTTGAGGTTCGGCACTTGGGTGGATCCATCGACTCGATGGCTGGTTGGTTCAAGTATGCATACTTGCTCTTTGTCCACCTGCAATTGTTGATTGAACAAATCTTGTGTGAACAAAATTACCCATATCATCATTTTTGGAAGTATGCATAATGCATACATCTATGTATCACATTGTAACTTATGGAGTTGCGTCGAAGTTACCAGTCCTTTATTCCGACACGTAGCTCTTTGCTACTCTCAATCCAATCAATCAAATTCTAGTCACTGAACAAGCATTAAATATACAAAAGAAAGAATCATAACTAAACCTCACCGTGAGTTTTTGTGCCCTGATATATACGTGCTGCAGCTTTAATAGCAGAAAGGAGATGATCTTCCTCCTCTATGCGTTTCTGCCTCCAAAACTTCGCAATCTCTTGCTTCGTCACACTAACCGTAGACCACGCTTTGTTTTGGCCCAGAAATTCGGCAGCGGTGGAGGATTGGCTCGTGCCTTACCACCATCAGTGCCCACCTCCATTTGCTTCATTATCACCGGCCCAGTTCACTTTGTTGTCTCTGTTAAAGATCAAGTCTCAAATTAAATGACAAGTTGCCATGTGGATGGAGGAAAACTTGATCTTGCCGCTGTAATATATGGAAGCAAGAAGCTGCTCCACGTACTCCCTGATTTTAGTCCCTATGCAAAACAACACAAAAAATAAGGCAGTCAAAATGATGTCTTCTGCATTCCAAGCCAATTCTCAAAATGGCAGCCATCAAAGATATTCTCAACCATAACTTAGCAAGTGGTGGCTAGCTCATGCGGTAGAGTTCTTAGATGCCCCATACTGCATCTCAAGATCGAGTCTCATTCCCCTCCTCCCCATGTAATAGATTAGGAATGACGAATGACAAAAAAAAAACAAAAAAAAAAAAAAATTATCTTTGTCCACATAGAGGTCTTCTGCCCCAGAGGTTTTCCTGCGCTTGTGTCAAAAAAGAAAAAGGACAAAAGGGATTCCCCCATGGTTTGATACTGGCTAGTAGAGATTTCTCATATTTTTATTCACTTTCAGATCAAACCGAACATCTTTATGGTAATAAGATTCAGGAAAACGGAAAGAATCCTCACGTTGCGCAAACCATACTTATAGTCATAGATATTAGAAAAGCTACGGGGTTGTTCCTCCATCAATAAAGTGGGGGCCAAAAAGCACTCCTAACTCTGGATACTTGCACCAAGTCATGTCCCCATTGTCTCAGTAGAGCCATATGAGTCCTATAAGAATCCTAAGAAATCAAGCATACCAGTTTCTATAATTTCAATTCTACAGAAAGGGCTACCCACCTATAAGTTACACCAAGTCATATGACTCCTAAAGTACCCCGAGAAATCCCATACCAGTTTCCAAAAATTTGATCTTTCTAGGCCAAGGTTCTGCCCAAAAATGCACAACACGTGGTGAGTATTAAAAGGTTGTACAGAGAGCGCTACCCATCTACCCAGATATCAATTCTCAAACAAATTGAACAATTTTCTCAAACAAACGGAACAATTTCTTAGAAAATGCACACAGATTCTTCATGTGGACCATTTATCAAACACGTGGTGGGTATTTAAAAAGGCACAACACGGATTACAGTAAAAACAAAGCGAAATAGAAGAAAGCATCGGCAACAAAAGGGCTAAATTAAGGGGTTGTTTTATTGCAGTAGGAGAGGAGAAATGGAGGGCGGAGAGGAGTAGAGTTCGAACCTTACCATTACGGCTTGCATGGATGGGAGCCAGGTTGATGTGGGCTGTGAATGGGGATCGTAGGAGAGAGCGAATGAGAAGGGAGAGCTTCGAGCATCATTCCTGTGGGCTGTGGAGAGAGCGGGGTCATGTTACGCATGTTTGCTAGAGAGAGAGAGAGGTTGCAGTTGAGAGAACGTGGGCTCAGGTTGTGGGAACTGCCTAACGAGCGGGAATTGTTTTGAGGGATGAAACCCATCATGGCCATTGGTGCAAAGTTGCAAACTAATCCCAACCATTAGATTTACTTATGATTGCTTGTGGCTAATATTATGAGACCTTGTGACTAATCATAAATTTATAACTTATGAATTGATGTTTACGAGAATTTGTGGTAACTTTGCTTTTTCTTATGAATATTTGTGGCCTTTTTTATGAATATTGTGGAATTTTTATGAATGTGTTATGACCCATAAAAATAGGTTATAAATTGTTTTATGAATTTTATGGTTCAACTTATGAATGTTTGTGATTAGATGTGATGACCTCTTACATGACCAGTTTTTCAGGTCACATTTTGCTGATGTGGCACAATCTGAGCCCTTCGTTGGGTGCATATTATACGTCCTAAAATAGGAGTGTGTATTGAAGCATTTCCTGCAAAGTAAAGGACTTTTAGTTGTATCGGTTTGGCTTGGGATTTGGGATTTGAGTTTTTATTTTATTTTTTTTATTTTTTTTTTGGCCATTCGATGTACATCATTGGGTGTTAGTGAGGGAATTAGTCCTTGTTACTCAATCATTATTTTTAAATTCTCAAGACCCAGATTTTAAATTATTACTCAATCATTATTTTTATTTCCCTTCAATCATTATTCTTATTTTCAATTTTTATTCTCATTTCTCTCTGTATCTCTCTCCAATCATTACCCTCTATTTCCAATTATCACTCTCATTTTTCTCTCCACTCAAAACTCAAATCCAAACCAAAGACTTGTAGCCCTAGTGGTTATCTCCTGATTCTCTCACAAGGGAGATGAGGGTTCGAGCCTCAGCAAGGGCATTTGGCATTTAGGGCTATGTGTTGGGCCCGGAGTGCCCCCATGGATTTGGACACAATGCCACTCCCTGCGACCGCTTTAAAAATAGACTTGCGGGTGCGATGTCGAATGTCATAAAAGACTTAATTGAAGTCCTTCCTAACACCAATTGGTTTTAGGAGAGTTGATGAAAAAGCGGTCCGACAAGTGGTATCAGAGCCAGGAGGTCATGGGTTCGAGTCGCGGGAGCGTCATCATGAGGGAGGGATTGTTGCGCCCGGAGTGCCCCCATGGATTTGGACACAATGTCACTCCCTGCGACCGCTTTAAAAATAGACTTGCGGGTGCGATTTCGAATGACTATGGATAACTTCTGGACCCCCTCTATATTAACTAAAAAAATGCTACAAAATGTTGACCGGGTTTTTGGTGCACCCGTAGAGTCTATACTATATAGGACTGTAGGGAAATAATTGAGAAGAATATGTAAATGATTCATACACAGCATCTCTTTCTTTTATCAAGGGTTCTACTAAGCGAGTTCTCACCTTCAACTTCTATAAAATCCCAAGTTAATCGGTTAATTCAATAATAAATGGGAGTTAGTACTCAATTTAGTTGCTACCGTCCAACTGAATCGAATTTAATTGTTTACATATTCAATTATTTAATAATCCTAAAAAGTACTCCTACGTACTTGAGATCATTATCTTGGTGCAAATAAATTTAAAAAATCTCGCACGGAAATATTTAAATTTTTCATTCAAAATTTTCACGTTTTTCGTAAGAGAGTGTTAAAATGAGACCGAGGGAGTAGTAACATTACTCCTATTTTAGTAAAGCTTACATTGAACATTGGCTGAAAAAAAAATAACCTTAGGCTGTGTTTGGATAACCAGCATCTTGAGAAGGAATAAGAATATGATTACCGGGATTCAAATTCCTGGGAATTTTCTTGGTTAGAAATAGGAATATGATTACTGGGAATCGATTTCATAGGAATTGGATACCTGGAGGAATTACATTTCGGTGTTTGGATTAATTCAGTAATCTTACGTGGGAAACAATTATTTTGGAAATTCATTAAAGTCAACATTCTTTATGAATGGGCTAGGAATTTGAGATTCCCATGGGGTAAAGGAGGGAATAAATTCCCACTCTATTTGGGAATGTGATGCCTGACTGAATATGTCATCAGGAATCACATTCATATTCTCATCTCTACCAAATGTCGGAATCAAAAAAGTTTGGTATCACATTCTCATTTCTGTCTCTTCCAAACGTTGGAATCACGGATAGAAGGCATCACATTCTTATTCCCCTCGAGAATCCAAACTGAGCCTTAATGATTAGAGTTGTTCATTTAAAATAACTTAAATCAAACAAACCTTATCTTCACTCAGAACTTTATTTTAGAATTGTAGACCAAAATTTGGATGCTTGAATAAAACACATTTCCATTTAAGTAAGAACAAGTCCAATGGGGAGGCAAAATTGATTTTAAAATGGCTTAGTTCTATAATTGGTTTCATATTTGGAACCAAGGAATAGGTATCAATTATTTTTTCGCGACGGTGATGTTTTTCTCCACAACAGCTACTTGTCAAATTTTATTAATAATTATCAAACGTGGGTATAAAACTTACTCCCTACCAATTTTTTTCTTGTTCCACCATCTCTCCAAATAAAAAAAGTACTCTACCAATTATTGGGGAGTCAAGTCTACCAAAAATTAATCTAAGAATTAGTCTCCCAAACAATTGGTCTACCAATTGGGGTTGAGAAAGTATGGAAAAAAATTAATTAATATTTGAAACTGTTTTGTTCTAAGATAGAACCTACCACCGGAAACGCAGAGCCAAATTCGGCTCTAAGAACCCTTTCTTGTGCCAAATTATGGTTATACATTTAGCATTTTGAAAAGTAAACGAATGTTAAGCTCTCAGGTTCGATTCCCCTTGTCAGCAAATTCTTCGGGTCACTGGGGTTTATGCCCGTTCATTACTCCAGGGCCCCAGAATTAATCGAGCTACGCGCAAGCTGGTCCGGACATCCGATTATAAATATTAAAAAAAATACATCAAATTCACTGTTGACCCGTTTTAAAGTAAATAATGTGCATTCATCAGGGATAAACACAAAATTTCAATGTTGGGTGGGTAAACATTAAAAGAAATATTGTAACATACAATAGGCGCAATTAATTTGGCTAATACAGATTGTAAAAATGCTATAACAATGATTATCAAAAATATTTTCGATCACCCTATTTAATTATTAAGATATGGTAATCCACAATTATAAGTGCATTCAATCTTGTTCACTCCTATCCATCTAAAAAGGCAAAACAATACCAAAAAATTAAAAAATTACTAAGAATAACATTATTTTCCAAAAAGTCATGTTTTTTTTTCTCATTCGATATACATCGGTGGAGGTTAGCGGATGAATTAGTAAGTTAGTCCAGAGGGGGTCTAGAAGCTATCCATAGCCATAAACCCCAAACGTCTCTGCTGAGACTCGAACCCTGGTCTTTCTTGTGGGATAACAAGCGATAACCGCTAGGCTACAAGCCCTTAGTTAAAAAAGTCATGGGTTGGATTGGATGAGTGTTGAATTGTTCAAAACGATATTCCGCGAGTGAACTTCCATTATTATACACTTTTGAGGCAAATAAATAGTGTAATTCTAATAAAATTTGAAAACATAGTAAGGGAGGTTGTCCAAATTCATCCGCTCCTTGGTTCATCCTTATCCTTAGCACTATTGGTGAACCCATGATTTGTACATAGCGAGAACAAGGACGGACGCAAGATTTGAGTGCGGGTTGGGCGAACATTAGAACAAAAATTATTGGCGGGCGAACTTATATATATTTGTAAAATTTTAAAAAAATATTACTAATATTTGTAAGAAAATTTGAAATTAGTCCAAATTGCGTGTATTTCTGCAATGATAACGAAAATTATATTCCACACAGACATATATACTACTATTAGAGCATCTCTAATTGTATAATCAAAACATCTAAATAACCAAAGTTAGCAATGTTTGTCCTAAAATTGGCGGATCCGGGGATCCCGTAGTGCACCTCCGCACTACGGGGTTGTAAGGCGGCCAAAACTATGTCATTTGAAGTATGCAAAGAGAGCATCACTACTTAATTCATCAAAACTACGTCATTTTAACTTAGTTTTATTTGTTGAATTTCAAAATGTGAGCATTTTTAAGTTGGTGTTTATTTTCTTCAAAATCAAAATTTATTTTTGATTTCTTCTATACATGAACATAAAAGTTACTTATTTTAGATTGGGGTTGGTTTGTTTTTTATTTTTATTTTAGGAGTAGAAGTTTTCCCCCGTAAAACCTGGTTCTCAAAATAAAAAGTCTACAATTAAACACATTTTTAAATTTCTTAATTTTTGAGCTTCCTTTGGTTTTGTAAAACTAATGCCCGTTCGAGGTGAGAAGGGGTTACAGTGTATAAGAATAAGAGTCAAGATGTGTAAATTGCCAATTGTGTTTAGAAATTCTAAATTATGCCACTTGTTAAATTCAGGGGGTTTCTCACAAAAACACACCTACAATAATACTAGTGAAAGTCCGTGCCGAAAGACCTTTTGTAAAAACTACTCCCTCCTTTTTTAAGTGATCCGCATGGGAAATGTGTATTTTATGGACGTTAAAAAGGCACTTTCGTAGAACGTGTTTTTTTTTTTGCACGGTATAAAAAAATTAACAAATTATATAGAGGAATATGTTTTTTAGGGGTTTGAAATTACACGTATTCCCGCATGGATCACTTAAAAAGGGACGGAGGGAGTAGTATTTTTACAAAATAGATGAATTTTATTAGCTAATGTTGTCCTGTACAAATAAGTCACAAACAATTTTCTAGATTTATAAAGGCCTACAAAAAAAATATAAATATAAATGTTAAACTTGACATAATCCCAAGAGAGGGAAAATATTGTGATTCTAAACCTTTGCACACCCAAAACGACGTAGTTTTGGCCGACCTACGATCCTGTAGTGCACCTACGCACTACGGGATTCCCAAATCCAAAATTGGCTCACATTGGCCTAATCAAAGTTAACAACCTTTTAGCCAATAACCAAATTTTGACATTTGGATAATCAAAAGTAGCATCATTTTCTCAATAACCAAAACTCAATAATCAAATTTTGGGGACCACAACCTATTTATAAGTCTTTTTTTGTAGAATGAATTCAAAAGTAACAACATTCTCTCTCCAATTTTCAAATACTTACTTCAAAACTCAATTTTTTTTGCACTTTCTCTCAAAAATTTGAAATTGTCAATTTTTAATCTTTACCAAAATATGTTCAAGATTGGTCTCATTTTAAAGGTAGAATACCTTTTAAATGGTACTAATATTATAAAAAGTATATGCACAAATTTAAAGTTGTGCCCATTTTATGAATAAAAATAGAGAGAGTAGTAACTTTTTTTTATTATGGACACAAAATATCATTGTGATACTCTATATTGTTAACTTTATAAATGTCTTGTATGGATAATCAAAGTCTGATGTGGCAACTTTTGATTATCCATTTTTTATTATACCACTGGTGATGCTCTTACTTTGTCTAAAAGTTTTTGGGTATACATGTGTACCTTCATTTTATTTTACACACGCACCGAAAAATTGTAGATAGCTTGAATTTATCGGGAACTTTTTTCCACATATATACTGATTTCAAGAATTTTTTTCACCCAAAAAACTTTGAAGGGAAAATGTTACAGAACTTTGTAAAGTAACCTAAATAATTACAATTAAAAATGGTAGTAACTGATATTTACAACCCCAAATTGATACCTATACTCCTTTTTTGTTTTTTAATGGAATTATTACACATGAAAATTTCACTATAAAAAAAGGGGTGTGGATAACAAATTGGAGGGTGTGGAAATCACGCCCCTTAAAAATTGTACTGTAAGGGGGGGAGGTGGAACGTGCCACGCCCGGGTCTAAAAAAAAAACTTATTTTGTATTGCAAGAATAGTGTTATTCTTCAAAATGTGTGGATTATTTTGGGTATTAAGCATATTTAAGAATGATTAATCTATTAAAATGTGTAATTTTCAAGTATTAAATATGTTAGATAGATAATTAACATATAAAATTGTGCATACTTTCAGGTACTATAAACAACTAAAGTTAGAACACTTGTACTTTTTTTATACTAATTACTCCCTCCGCCTGTAACGATAGTCCATTATAAAACAATCTTCAATTTTCGGGTAAAAAATAGAACACTTCCGTGTATAGTTTATTACATTTTTTGACACAAACTTAACTTCTTGAAATTTTTATTCAAAAATTGCACATTGTTTTATCATACTCCCTCCTCCGTCCCCAAATTTTGGTCCTAGTTCTATTCTAACCGGATTAAAAAACTACTTATAACTTTAAATCAGTAATGAATTTTATATTTAATATGGATTTTGTTTGATAGATCTCAATTAGTTTTATACAATAATATTTTAAAAATCACGTAAAATAATATAAATTATGAGATATATAATTAATTTAAAATGACACGAACTCCCAAAAGAGACAAATAAATGGGGACGGAGAGAGTATATTATCTTTGTGCGACGGGAAAAGGAAAAATATTACTCCCTCCGTCCCATTTTAATAGTCCAATTCGGTCTCCAATGTAATTTTAAAATCGTTAACATCTTTCCATCTATAACATTTTTAAAGATTTTAAAATTTTGTATAATAGAACTAATTGAGATCTATCATATGAGATTCATATTGCACATAAAATTCATTATAGATTGAAAAATATTTAAAATTTGAAAATTAATTAAAGACCGAACTGGACTAACAAAATAGGACCGAGGGAATAATTTTGGATCCGAAAAATCCTAATTCCGTCCTTGTCCGCAGGGTACACCCCTTCCATCCTCAGCTCCAGTGCCTCACGTTTATTGCGACTGGTGAGAGTGATAAGTTATATCACTCACCACATATTTTTAGTAATAATCTCATTATAGTACCTTACATTTCTTTTCCTTTTTTAAATCACAAAATACTTCATGTCTCAATCGTTTGACTCTTGCATTGTCATTTCTCTCTTCGTGTTCAAATTGACTCAAGTTAGTTTTTAAGTGGATGTATTGTGAAAAAATATCCTGAGACTCGTAAAACGTAATAAATCAGTTTTAAATTTAAGCCAGAAATTGGTTTCCTAATCGTACAAACGGGTTAAACAGATTAAATAGGTTAAAAGTCAACAAAAACACATATTTCGAGATAAATTATTATTCTCACATACATCAACTAAAAATCCAAAGTCCATAAGCTACAAGGCTTTTTATAGGAAACTCATGCTTAATATTTCATAACAGAAACACACACATCTAAACAAGAGAACCAATGTAAAACGTAAGCGACAATATATAGGCCACCAACACAGTAACTATATTTTGTTCATGGATTGGAAGCAGAAGTTAGTACTCGCAGGATTAATTTGGGTTGATAAGTTTGTTCTTCACACAATTGACAAAAGTTTGATTTGGGGGTCATATTATAAGAAAGTACTGAAGCATGCATTTGACTAGATCAAGAAGAAGATTCGTAGATGTGGGCGTAAGTTAGCCATGAGAACTTGATCGGTAAAGAAAAAAAAGAGGGGGTAGTCAGTGGTGAGCTTTGTCACTAATACTTCAAAATAGTCCTCACTCTCGCTCTCTATTATTAATTCTGCGCTCGCGCTCTTAATTCTTTCACCCACAAATTCGAGTTGTTTCGGAGGTTTTTGAAAGACATTTTTATGCTCACTCTCGTTCCCGCGCTCCTCGCACGTGTTATGTGACTTATGTAGCGTGTATGCCCCTTTTTTTGAAAAATAATTTTCACACCCCCATTTATCCTCAAATACTCATTTTTTTATCTTTATTCACCCTGAAATTACCGTTACTTCAAGAGTCACGTTTTTCATGGTAATAAAAATAAAAAGAAAGTGTTTTGGGATAAAAGGGGAGTGAAAATTATTTCTTTTTTTATTCCTGACAAAATATCATGGATAGTGATGACTATTTTCTTTTAACCAACGGATTGCGATGAGTCTGATGACCATGATCATCCCCCATATTTTGACACTATCCATCCCATTTAGTACTCCACCGTACTCACATTAGAAAAATTCCGAGCATCTCTCCTTTAGATCTCGTCGCCTTCCTCTTTGCAGAATTCCTACCTCTATTCCTTATTGAAATCACGAGCCACTCTTTATCGAATAGCTTCCTTATCGAGAGAGAGAGAGAGAGAGAGAGAGAGAGAAAATCACATTTGTTCGCGGAGAGAGAGAGAGAATGGCGTCGGTGGCGAGGGTGGATCTGGACGGGAACACAATCAAGGGGATGACGATATGCATGATAGGGGCGGGAGGGTTCATAGGGTCCCACCTGTGCGAGAAGCTGATGGCGGAGACGCCGCACAAGGTGTTGGCGGTGGACGTCTACAGCGACAAGATCAAGCACCTCCTCGAACCGGCTGAGGCGGCCTCATGGGCCAACCGCATCCAATTCCACCGCATCAATATCAAGAACGATTCCAGGCTCGAAGGACTCATCAAGATGGCAGATCTGGTAAACCAATTTGATTGCGCAATTCCCTTCTCTTCTCTTCTTTCTGGTTCTTCATGTTCTGTTTTTCATTTGTGCTTTTTTTTTCCCCCGTTCTGTGCGATGGAAATGGGAAATTATGTGGTTTTTGGATCTGTGTGCCACGAAACTTGAAATGCACATTAGAGAATCTCTCTCTCTGAACAAATTTGCTCAATTTCGCTTCTCTTTCTTCCTAGGTCTTCAGATTCTGTTTTCTACTTGTGTTTTTTTTTTTTTTCGTTTCGTGTGTTGGAAAGGGGAATTTATGTGGTTTTTGGATCTCTGTGCCACGAAACCTAAAATGCTCATTTGAGAACCCCCCGTGGATCTGTGTGCCTCGAGACCTAAATGCAAATTAATTCTATATTTTTCACTACATGTACGCTTCACTGTTTACGTTTCTCATTTTGCTGTTCTTTTTGTTGAATTATGCGTCTTAAATCAGTTTCTCTCCACCTTGATGTAGTGTGTTATATACGCATACATATGTGTAGTGCGTTTTATGTGCACGATTAATGCTAAACATTGGTTATTTGGTGACGTAGGTCATAAATCTAGCGGCGATCTGTACTCCGGCGGATTACAACACACGTCCTCTTGATACAATTTATAGCAATTTCATTGATGCACTCCCAGTGGTATGAATTTTTTTATGAATCATTGGTTATTGTTTGCTGTTATTGTACATTTGGCTGTTGATGTTGAATTTGTATGTACTCCATTAACGACTTTGGACGTGAATGCAGCAATTATTGGCTGTGTTTTTGGGTTTTGTTTTTGGATTGAGACTGATAGATGTTGATGCATTTTGATGTGGGCTGTTTGGCCTTTTCAGGTTAAGTACTGTTCAGAAAACAACAAGCGTCTCATTCATTTTTCTACTTGTGAAGTCTATGGCAAAACAATTGGAAGCTTTCTTCCTAAAGACAGCCCTTTGCGGCAGGTGAGGCTTCATTTTCTGTTTTCTTTTCTACTCTTGACTCATTTATTACGTAAAAAAACCAGATCTATGCTATAAATTTGGTCATTTCCCCCCTGTAGTTTGTGTTTGCTCTTCTATTTGATTTCGTACAGTAGTTGTGGTTGTTGATACTTGGATGGACTGCCAGCGGTTTAATCTGGAGCTAGAAGATGTTAGTCCTAATGCACTTTATGGACAGCAGAATGGGAGACAATTCGAGTAATTCAACCACCTGATATGACCAATATTAGGGGACCGAGAATATGTTACTCGCTGTAGTAGCCTTCTCTGCCCTTTTTTTTTCCTTGATGATGGTAGCAGTCAAAAGGCCGGTCAAACAAATTGATTTTGCTACCAGTCTCCTAGTGATTTCATACCTTCACTGTATTCTCCCTTCCCCAAACAAGAACGGCGATGGCTGTAACTTTCGTTCCTTTTTTTTTTTCCTTCCCCATTCATTATCTTGACGAAAGTTAGGTTAAATTTCACAGTTTTCTATTGGTAGTAATTCACGGCAGAACCTTGTCGCTGTTGGTCATTCTGGTATTAAACAAGAAAACGGTTGTTATCCTTTCCTGTTGATTGGCCCTATTTGATGGATGAAGCATACTGACAATCTACTTGATTACATGATTAAGTTACTTGGCCTTGATTGACTCCCTGTCATCTTGGAAGATGTTTCAGGATGTTTTTAGACTTAGCAATTTAGTTGTTAATTCAAAAAAAAAAAAAAACAAATCATGTATCCTACTATTTAAATGTTTGCACTTTGGAGATCACTTACGTAAATGGAAAGCTAAAATACTTGATGTTGAATAGTCAAAATGGTTTGCTGGGGTTCCCATTTGACATGGAAAATCATGTACATGAGCCCATTTAACTCTGAAAAATCATTGTAGATAGAGAACAAATGCATTTGTTACTCACTTACCTCTACTCTTTGTTTTGTTATTTTCAATTTGCTTCGAATAACCAAAAGGGCAAACGAAGGGAACAAATTGAAGAAAAAGAATGAATCAATATAGTCTCAATATTCATTTTTGTTTTCTCAAATTGTTTCCTCTGAGGTAATCTAAATCACTTGAGCTCGGATTAGGATCCTGGTTGCCATAGTGTTGGAAATTTGAATTTCTGAGTTTGTTTGTGTTTGTGGTGGACTAGGATCCTGCTTATTTTGTTCTTAGCGAGGATGCTTCCCCCTGCATTTTTGGCTCTATTGAGAAGCAGAGGTGGTCCTATGCTTGCGCAAAGCAATTGATTGAGAGGCTGATCTATGGTGAGTGAACTCGTCTGTTGCTCTGGCTGGTTAGAAGACTTTTCTTAGTTTCTTTGTCATTTGTTTTTCACAGCTGAGGGTGCGGAGAACGGTCTTGAGTTCACTATTGTGAGACCTTTCAACTGGATTGGTCCCAGGATGGACTTCATACCCGGCATCGATGGTCCCAGTGAGGGTGTCCCGAGAGTACTGGCATGCTTCAGTAATGTTAGTTCAATTACTTCTGGGATTTGAATTTAACACATTCAGTTGTTTGTTCTTTGTAATTTCCTTAACCTTGTTACTAATCTTGTTCACTTTTTTTTTTTTTTCTGTAGAACCTTCTCAGACGAGAGCCACTCAAGCTTGTGGATGGCGGTGAATCACAAAGGACATTCATTTATATCAAGGATGCCATCGAGGCGGTTCTTCTTATGATTGTGCGTTCAGCATCATTCCCCTCTATTTTCATTTTGTGTAGGTTTGCAGAGAGAATGATTTGAGTTGTTTGTTGTTCTCTATCAGGAAAATCCAGCTAGGGCGAATGGACATATATTCAATGTCGGCAACCCTAACAATGAAGTTACTGTCAGGCAACTGGCTGAAATGATGACTGAGGTGAAATTAGAATCAACTTTCATACTTGTTGATGCCATTTTTTTGGGTTTTTGTCATTTTTTCATCTTACAGTTCTTGCTTTTGACAGGTTTATTCAAAGGTGAGTGGAGAACCTAGTCTGGAAGCACCCACCATTGATGTAAGCTCCAAAGAATTCTATGGTGAAGGGTACGACGACAGTGACAAGAGGATTCCTGACATGACAATAATCAATAGACAACTTGGTATCACCTTTTTCGATTCACTTTTGTTATGCTTGGATCTTGAATGTCTAATAAAATTAATATGAAACAAAAATAAATGATTCCATTTTAAAAACAAGTACTTATCAATTTCCTTCTTATTTCCCTAATCCAACCGAAAACATGATAAAAAGAAATGCATCTTTCACTTCATTTTTTTTCTTATCGTTTCCATTTCTTTTTCCTTTCCTTTGCAAATTCAAAATCCAAACATGGTTTTTGTTAATTTGCACTATTTTCAGGGATGAAACATTCTAAGTTTGTGTAAAATGCCACAGGTTGGAATCCAAAAACCTCACTTTGGGACTTGCTTGAATCTACCCTTACCTATCAACACAGGACGTATGCTGAGGCTGTAAAGCAGGCCATTTCAAAACCACTGGCTTCTAACTAAGGGGGAAAAACTTTCCAGAGTTGTACCGCGTGTGGGAGTTTATTGCGTTGGGACATGTTTCAATTCTTTTCAAAACATTACTTGATGTTTCATATTCATTCTGGTATACTCTACATTTTTTCGTCTTCCCTTTAGTGCTGGCCAATAGTTCACAGGTCCTCAGGGATTTGTATCCGTAGTACCATAAACTCTGTTAGGGAAGTTAGCCACTAAAATGATGTCAGGAAATCTCAAAAGTTTTGGCTGGGACACACGGGGAGTGCAAGGCCGGTTCTGATCCTAAATGGATTCGCTTTCGTTCTCTATTTTGCTTCCCCATTAAAGGAGTATGTTGTACGTATGTATTTAACTGTTTGGTCCATCCAGGATGCTGTTTACTTAATTTATAAATAATATCTTTCATCTGTTTATTGCCTTTTTGTGCTTCCGGGAGGATGAAAATGGGGTGCTTGATAATGGTTTTTTGGCATATTGTTAGTACTATTGTTGGTTGATTTATTCCATCTGGAAATTTTTGTCAGCGAACTGATGTTTTATTCCATTTTATTTAGGCATTAACGTTTAAAATCTGAATTTGTTTCCTCATGTCTCTCCAAAACCATTGTCAATCATCTTCGTAGCCTTTTGTTTTGTCTACATATTGTAGAGTTTCTTTGTGGAGTTTTGAGCGATTGATTTCTGCAAATTGGGTTGGAGATGGTGTTCCAACTTTCAAAGACACTGGGGGACAAATTGAAAAAAGAAATACCGGGGGTAGCTACATTTTTGCATGAATTTCTTTGTAAAGTCGTCTTCTTTTTTGAAAACATATATAGCTGGTGCTTCTTCTTTTTTGAACTGCAATATCCTTCGGATCAAAAATAATATGCTTTCACGCATAATTTTTAATTTCCTTTTGCACCAAATAAACTACTACAGTAATAGAGATTTATAATTTGATACGAAAAAAATTTAAAATTATATACTTTAGTATTCTATATTTTTTGCTGGATGGCTTGTTGAGTTGATTTGCAATATCTTTCAGATCAAAAGATAAATACTTCTACGCATATTTTTTTTTTGGCGCCAAGTTAAATTCTACTGTAATAGATAAATCTTTAATTTGATGAGAATTTTTAAAAAAAATTGTGGTCCGAAAAATTCACGTTTTTTTTAGATCTTTACGTTTTACAGCACTAGTGCCAAAAAAAATTAAAAAATCTAACATGTTTTACAGTACTAGATGCACAAGGGCAAATAAGTCTTTTGATAGCTTTTTACATTATCCACCCAAACTTAATCCTCTTTCCTACAAAATCATTCAAACCAAGTATTAATTTATCCACATTTTGTAAACATCTCATCACTATGGCCTATTCCCAATACCCCTATTATTTTATCCACTCTTCATAGTTAATCCACAAAAAAAAGTAATCCGGCATCCAATCGACACGTTACAGTTTTCATTTTTTGAGGAAACTGTGTTTTCATCCATCGGAAACAGGAGGAAAAAAATACGGCACGCCATTGTGGGGGAAAAACGATGATTTCAACAGAGTCACGCCCGGTGGGACTCGAACCCACAATCGCCTGATTAGAAGTCAGACGCCTTATCCATTAGGCCACGGGCGCTTTTGCGTTAACATGTTGGAATTAGATAATATATCATTTAAACTGATAGATGATACCACTTCCTAGAATGGCTAATTGTGGGTAATTGTGTTATACTTAAAAAGGAAAAAATAGTATTTTAACATTGGATAGGTAAAATAGATGGTATTATTGGAGTTTTAAAAGAGACAGAAGTAAATAACGTGAAAATATGTACCGTTCACTAATTATTTTAATTCAAAATTCCTGAAGCTGTCAAGGATGCCCTAATAGCCAAGTTTTTACATTTCAAAATAAATGACCTACTGTGATGCTAGATATCTCTTTCTTTGTTTAAACAAAAAAGAAAGAAAAGACATCTCTATTGTTTAGTAATTCTTGATTGACAATATAAAAAAAACATATCTTTTTCTTTAATCAACTAAAAAGATGTTATTTCAAGTTGGGTCAGCAATGCTAGGTATCTCAAAAAACTACCTCCGATAGTGAAATCAGTAGTTCATATTCACTTTGACAAATTTGAACCATTAATTTCACTTTCGAGACAGTTTTTTTTTTTTTTTTTTTTTAAGGGATAGAGAGAAATTCCATAGATGGAGCCAAATCAAGAGTAACAGTACACAAGATAACCACAACTACAACCAAAAAAGAAGCAACATGAATCTAAACGCCATTTCCAGTATCCGAATGGCTCACAAAACAAGCAAGAGCTTGCTTGGCTAAGATATGAGCATTCTTTACTTCATTACAAGCAACCTTGGAAATTCTACAAAAAGTGAGCTTCGAAATCTCCATTATGTGGTTGAGGATAAAAAAAAAAGTCGTCGTTATAGTGATATTCAACCTTCCTTGTAATTTGCATAACAACATTAATGCAATAAGAAAAAATATATACAACATTATAACCATGCATTAAAGATCATTTCACTTTGAGTTGGACTGGTGCTCTATGCGGATACTGCAATTTTGTCTAAGGAGTAGAGAAGTAATTACGCCCAATCCACACCAAGGATGGTTATTAATCTGTTGTCGAGGACAGATATCCTGTGTCTGCTGTAAATATCTAAAAATTCATATTTATTTTTCGTAAATAACAATGGGGTAATGTGAGGAATTGTGTAAAATGGAAAAATAGACTAAGTGTGGAGCCATGATTGATATATACATGAGTTGGGGTTGATTTGAATTACACGAGCCACTTCCGGATTTTTGGTGTAATTGTAGCATGTGTGTGTGTGTGTGTGTGTGTGTGTGTTTTGTGTGGTGTGTGAGGAGAGAGAGGGAGAGAGAGAGACCAAGACCCCCATTTGGCCGGCCCCTTCTCCCTCCTCCTCTCTCTCCTCCATAACTCTTCTCATCACTCTTCTCACCAACCCAAGCTAAACCCTCACTTTCAACCTTAACTCCTTCACAAAACCTTCCTAAAATTTCATGATCTAAGCGTTGGTGTGCCTTTTTCACTCATGTGTGTGGAGAGCATTGCTTGGAGTTTAAGCTAGGGTTAGGGCTTTTGCTATTGGAGGTGTTATTAAGCCACAATTTCAAGAGGTAGGGGAATCTCTTTCAATTCTCAATGTAAATAAGGGGTTTGTGTATGTGTTGATCCTATTCCAACTAAATCATGCCTTGTTCTTACTAATTCATTCCATGAAGTTGATTTCTAGCTAATTGATGTTAAGAGATACTTGTCTATTGCCGACTCTCATGACCCTCAACTCAATTTAATCATCATATAATCAAACCCATGTATATCTCCTTTGAATTTGATCATAATGCTTGCCAATCTCTCTCTATGCTTGTTTGTGCCATTGGTGGTGTAGGAGAAATTCATAAATTCAGTGAATTAATGATCGCATTGTATTTGGTTGTTGTTTGGACTCCCCACCATAGTCTATTGTGCCAACTTAAAGCCCTCACAAAACCCTTGGATCAAAACCCCTCAAATCCCCTTTTGGTTGTGCCAAAATCGCCCGAAAACCACTTTGGATCGATCCATCCTTGCCTTTGGATCGTTCCACTAATTTGGGAACAGACGACTTTGGATCGATCCACTCTTGCCTGTGGATCGATCCACTTCCCCTTTTGGCCAATTTTGGCCCTTTTGACCGCTTTTGGCTTCATTCGGGTAACGTACGTACTATAATACTTCAAATTGACTTAAAACGCTTCGAGATACTTGTCGTGAGTGTAGTGTGGTACTGTTGAAAAGTCCTTAGGGTTCCTCGAGGTTTATGTGACGTGTTTGACACTTAATGAAATAAGTTGACGGCAACCGATCGAACTAGGGTTTTCGAGCGTTGATTTGGGTTGAGATATTGCATGGACAACTAAACGATATGAATGAGCATGAAATGATATTGATGAGTTAAATGAATGGCATGGGGTCCGAAAGGATATGCCTGGATGGCACGGGGCCCGAAAGGATATGCCTGGATGGCATGGGGTCCGAAAGGATATGCCCGGATTATAATAAACGAAACAAATGAATGATAAACATGGCATGATTGACACGAGGGTTACGTTGGATACGAGTTGGATACTACGGCAAGTTGATTGGTCGATATTAGGGATTATCGGACATCGTGACTACCCTGCCCCTTTCCCTATGGTTTCATTGATCATATCAGATGATTCTCTTCATTGTTGCACATTATGAACATCTCATTTCCATTTAGAATCGATAGATATTTTCCTACTGGGCTAGTGAGCTCACCCTTATTATTTTCAGGTACTCAACAAGGAGGATCATGATTTGGCATGTGGAAGTACATGCATGACATCCTTTTTGAAAGCTCACTGCACGAGTTACATGATCATCTTGGATTTGCACTCTTTTTGGAAGAGATGAACATTTAACTTGTAGTTTATATATTTTGATTTGAAACTTGTACGATTTTACTGGTTTATGTACTACAATTCAAATAGGTTGAACTTTGACTTTCTTTGACCTTGGGAATGAAATTGACTTTGACCGTGGATGGTGTTGACCTCCACGTGGACTATGTATTGATTATGTTTATGAAATTTGGGGCGTTACATGTGCAATCGAGAAGCTCTTTCAAACCAATGAGCGGAATCGTTTGCCAAAGCCAAGACAACATTACTATTGAAGGAAATACTTGAGAAGATTAGTTGATTTCTCTGTTTCCATATAGCCCAGAGGGAAGTGAAAAAGCTTCTGCTTATCCTTATGTAGGCAAATGATCCAATCCATGAGCCATTCTTTAAAGTCATTGTGATTCGTAATTCCGAAAGAAAATAAAGGGAAAAGGTGGCTAATTAATTCCTCGCATTCATAGAGGTGAGATATTCTGCATTCGCACAACAAGCTCACTACGCACAGAAAGGACTCCCCTAAGGCATTTCCATAAGAAAACCTTTCCTCATTCAGTCATAACTAAATTCCAAAGAAAAGACCATGCATTGTGGCCATTATGAATCTATACGGAAGAGGTAGATGCAGAATAATGTCTTCGCTGCTTTTCATACAAAAATCTGTAACCTGACTTCGTATTGTAACGTCTCGATGAGGTATAAGGCCAAACCTGTTGGACAGGACAGTCGAACCTGGAAGATTGGTGGCAAGAACTACCTGGATTAGGAAGGTTGGCATCTCAACCTTGTCAACGTCCCAAATAAGGGCCAGAAGCAGAAGATCGCAAGAGAAAGGAAACTGTGAGAGAGTCATTGCCAGCATAAGGAACAAGTTGAATAAGAGGTTTATCGGAATAGTTTTTCAAGGTACTTAGCATTTTCATAAGTTGGACTCTTTCGTAGAGGGGATAACGTCGTGATTGATGGGCTTAGTTCGTACCATGATAATATCCATGTTGGCCTTAGTTAAATTTTCTATTTTTCCTTGTAAATTTCATGTTTAAAAAGTATAAAATTTTCAAAAAAACTAGAGAGTATTTGTGAATCATTGAACGGCATGGTGGTCAAATGAGAGAGAAAACAAGAACCTATTAAAAAAAATTATTAAGCTATGCTTGGATGGAAATAATCACAAGTGCACAAGTGAGAATAAAAAATAAATAAAAACTAGTAATCGTGTTGCGATATTATATTATAGTTTTTTGAAAAATCTACACAGAAAATATTTTCTTTTTTCGATGAATTGAAACTCTAATCAATAGAGAAAGATAGTTCTTAGAAAAAGCTATGATCATTATTCCTACCAATCAAATTCTCACTAAGTTAATATGCTGGCACGTCATATGAAATTATTGTTTAGCCTCAATGTAAAATAGGTACTTTACATGGTTATTTTGCCTTTTACATAATTACATGTAGTAAATTCTGAAAAATAATAAGGGATTGCTAGCCTTCACTCACTAGGCGGAGAGAAATACACATGGTAATATAAACAAAAAGATAAATAAATTCAGATTTTAATATACATCATACTAACACATTTTCATAAATATTAATATATTTTTATCAGATACCAAAATATATTTTTCACACATTATTTTCCGTCGCATTTTTTAAAAATTGCAATTGGGTTTTTGAAAAACAAAAGAGCACAAAGAAACAGCTAAAAAAAAAGGGTAAATGCACATGGTGAAAAATTGTAACGAGCTGGTGAAATAATACTAATGGTAAAAGTCGTCTTCTTCGCTGTCCGACGGCTTTTCAAAAAAAAATCTTCAGTCGCTCACCTCCGAAATTTCAAACCCCCTCCCCTCCTGTAAAAATTCTCTCTAGATCTCCTTCTTCCTTCTCTCTCTATACCAGCATTCCCTTCGCCAATTGGACGTCGATCTTCTATAAGATCTAGCTCCTCTTCATCTTCTCCGTCTTCAATCCTCCAACGCACGGCTACGATCTAGAGAGTGAGAGAATTGATTTGAAGGAGGATCACAAGACGTCCTCTCGGCTGGATCTGAGAGGAGATGGCGTTATCTGGGATGAGAGGTTTGTCCGTCTTTATCAGCGACGTTCGCAATTGCCAAAACAAGGAGCAGGAACGCCTTCGAGTCGACAAAGAGCTTGGCAACATTCGCACTCGTTTCAAAACTGAAAAGGTTTTTACTTTTTAGGGTTTATTTATGTTCCCTTTTACTATCTATATGCAATATGAAATGGGTTTTACTGATTGGTATGTTGCGCTTCATTGTTTTGTTTGGTTATCGTATTCAAATTGTGATCAATTTCTTCAATTGAGGCTGGGCAATAGGAGGCAATGGCATTGAGGTTTAATGAAGTTCGATTTCAATTGGCTTGGCTGTAAGTTGAGGAGCTGTCCAAGAGCTAATTTGATAAAATTTAGGGATTACGTAGTAGAGGGGTTTCCAATAAGAACGATTTATAAAAGAATGAATATAGGTATGTAAGAACTACATATCCAAAACATTGAAATCCTTATCCCAGTTATAAAAAGATAAGGAAAAACCATCTAACTATCAAAGAGCTCACAACCCAGTGGTTCTTGCTGGTGTCTAAAACAGTGTTAGGATCATTCGATCAGCACGACCTTTAGCAATAGGCCCTCCCTCGATTCACTGGACTTGTATTTATCCTCAACACTCTCTGCTGAAGTGAGATCAGGGAATCTCGATAGGGCGTACTAGGTATTCGAGAGAATTGTACTCTATGGAATTCATCTAGCTCTTCTTAGTGTGTACTTATTATCTAGGATGTGTCTGATGTCTTGTAGAGGTGCTGGTATCTCTAGGAAAGTATTCTGTTATTTGTGCCAATAGGCAATAGTTAGTCCCGATGACTCATAGATACCCGCTTTTATTGATTTGCTCCAATATCCTTTATTTTTTGCTAAAGCCAACAACAATCAAATTATGAAATCAGCAGTGGCTCAACAAGCCAGTCAACTACAATCGACAACGAATGTACATAAGCTGTCAACCGAGCTCCATTCTAAACATGTCGAAGCAATACAGAACTGAAGAAATGGATACCAAGATATGCATGGAAAACCTAAAAGGGGAAAACTACTGGAGAGAGAAACAGGCACTATTCTCTAATGTCAGTTACTCTGCAATTCAGGTCATAGAACCTCTTGCCGTATCCATTTACACCACATCTGTGCTTGAAGCTCCGCTACTCAAAATACCCAAACATTGTGTTTATTGCTCAGACGCTCATCTTTTTCACTAAGCGATGTTGCGCCATATGTTTTTCTTTTGGTTCTGTATTTCCATTGATCTTTTGAACTTTTCTCCATGTATTGCTCATGCTTATTCTTGTAAATGCATGGCTTTCAGCATATTAGGAGAATCTTGTGGTGACTTGACTATTGATTATTGATTATTTCTTGTTAGGGTTTGACGCCATATGAAAAGAAGAAATATGTTTGGAAAATGCTTTACATCTACATGCTCGGTTACGATGTCGATTTCGGCCACATGGAAGCTGTTTCTTTAATATCCGCACCAAAGTATCCAGAGAAACAGGTGAAATGTAGTGTGGACGCTTTATTTATAAGTCATTTGCAATATGCCTCCCATTCTTTGGTATCATACAACATATATAATGCCTCGTAATTAGTATAAGTGATATATGCAGATTCGGAAGGTAGTTATACTCTGCATGAGATTTATGGCCTTGGTCGAGCACAATAGCTAAGTAGAAGCATGTAACATCCCCATTTGGTTGGGAGAATTCTGTTGAGATAAGTTGCAATTAGATATATGCTAGGAGACACCACAAGGGAACTAAGGCTACGCCGCTACACAGCACAAATACTTCAGTGGAACAGTAATTGAACACTTCCTGAACAGCAAAAGAGTTTTAGATTGGTGATTTCTGCAGAATTTATCTGACAAAAATTGGTTTATTATTTGTTTTTGCGGTTATGTTTTAATTTTGACAAAATTGAAAAACAATACATCCCATCTTTCTAAAATGACTTGGTTTGTGGACAAAGATACTAAAAATCTCACAGACCAGTTTTGTCGATGTCTAGAAAGCTTTTGACTTATGAATAACAAGCATCTTGGATGTTTTTGTGCACCATGCTTTGACTACTTACATCTCGAGTCCATGAACTGATTAGGTGGTCTAGGATGAGTGTTGAGGACACTATCCTCTAAAGCCAGGAGGAAGCGGTGAAAGAGTTTATATCAACACCGACGCTAGTTATATCTAGTTTTCAGGCCAATGCTTGATAAGCATATGGGAATTTCAGTTTTTATGTGGTAATAAGGTAAGCAAGAAAAGGCTTTGGCAGTGCCTAGGGGCTGTGAATAGTAACAAAGGGTTTCGAGACAATAATGCTGAGAATAAACAACAATGTATATTGCACTAATGTTTGGATTAAATCACACATACCAGAAGAAGTTAAAAGGTCTGATTCATTTAAACCTAAATCTCAACGCTGCCCACAGCCGGTGGTGAGGAAGCAAGAAAGGTCGTTCGTGCAAATAAACAATGGCAAGCGGAGGGTCAGCCTCAATAAGGCTTGTTCCAAGGACATTTTCTCTTTGCAAAAAAAAGGCCAGTTGGTGGACGCAATGGCCAGATGTGCGCTGATGGGCTTGGTTGCATGATGGTACCTCTCCTCTCTCGTACCCATACCTCCATTTTTCCAAATGGTTGCTTTGATTTTCAGCACTGGGAAGGAACTAACTCGTCACTGAAGCTTATGGTTAAGTTGTTCACTATAGACCCAAAGACTTTTCTGATTCTGATTATCAGGGTGGACCATTTCATTTTTTCCTGTTTTTGATTGCTTACTGAGACAGCTCTCTCTAGGCAATGTGTTTTGTGTGTTTGCCTGTTCTACGAGAACTTTCGATAATAACCTCTAAATCAACCTAGATGTTTTACATGGAAACGTGGACACTGATTTAACATGGTATATCATTGCAGAGGAATGCAAGTAGAAGCAAAAAAAGATATGTGCCGAAAGCTCTATTTTACTGGTGTTCATGTGTTCCAAAATGTTTTCTTGCTCTGTGCTTTGGCAAGGCTTTATTTCTCTCCAACAGTTAACTTGACTTCTATGATGCTACTGGTGGCTGCAGGTTGGGTACATAGTGACTTCATGTTTGCTCAATGAGAATCATGATTTTCTGAGGTTAGCAATCAATGCTGTGCGCAACGATATTATTGGTCGGAATGAAACATTTCAGTGCCTGGCATTGACTTTGGTAGGGCTGCAGATATTTAAACATCTGTGATTTTTTTGTATTCCCTTTAATATGGTGCCTTTATTCACTTGTTCCTAAAGTCATGCACAAAGACTGTATTTTTGTTCTGAAGCAATCCTGTAATTATTTAGGCACTGTGGAAGCCATTCGGAGCATTGTTCATTAATCGGCTTGAATTTTGCTTCCTTTTTGTAACATCGTGGTGAATGTGTGCTACATGTTCTTTCGTTTCCTTCTTCCTGTCGCTTTTTTTTAGTTTTCCTAAGGATATTTATAGGCTTCTTTGAAAGAGAAAATAAGCTGTAGCAGACTGCAGGCATATTGTCCTGTCAGGCCGATTACATAATTTATCAGATCTTGTTATCAATTCTATCTGGCAAAGCTTGCAGGCAACTACTGTTCAATGGGGACTGTTTCTTTTGAAGTTTATGCCTTTTCCTTCTGTGTTTCTGGGATACCTTTTGCTAGGCATGGAATATATGCTTTTGTGCTACTCGTGTATCCTTTGAGACCTTATGAGTTATGACTCAGTAGTTGCTATCTCTTCCACAGTGGTGAAGTCTAACGGATATTGCAGATTGAGCCACCTTGGATACTCATGGCGGGGAGAGATGAGCAATTGTTTGGTAGTGCCATATTCTTTGCTCAAAAGCAAAATGAAGACCGCAATTGAAGAACTTGAAATGATTGATTCAGTCATTACTCATTAGTCTAGATGAGCTTTCTAATATGACACAACTTAATTAGTAAAACATCCTCTTGCTCTTAGCTTGGTTTATATTATAGAACTCCATATACGACATCTAAGTGTTGGGATTTGCACATGTGAAAGAGGCGTAATATGATCATCGCATGAACAGTTATAGGCTGACTTGGACGTTATCGATTTAAATTCTTTGTGAGTTATTTTGGTCTTGGGCTACATTTGTGGTCACGACTCACGATTGATGCGAACTCTTTTCAGAATATTTCAAGGTTTTGGTTAAAGATTTTAAACAGGTCACCAAAGAAAAAAACTATGTTGCCGGAATATTCTGGCTCCGAATAAAACAGACCCTATGCATCATGCTATGTGTAATCTTTGGATACTTTGCATTCTATCAAATTTTTATGTTTTCATAAATACTTCTGCAGGTTGGTAACATCGGTGGGAGAGAATTTGCTGAATCATTAGCACCGGATGTTCAAAAGTTACTTGTAAGTGGAAAACATTTGTGGAATCAAGTTGACAATGTTGGAGTATGAAGGATGTTGACTTTATTCCATGTTCCTTCAGTTTTCTAGTAGTTGCAGACCACTTGTGAGAAAGAAGGCAGCTTTGTGTCTCCTTCGCCTGTACAGGAAAAATCCCGACGTTATCAATGTAGATGGATGGTAAGTATGGCTGTGGATTTTCTGGACTGGGAAGTCTCTTAGGGTTATGTAGCTTAAGCTTTTATTTTCAATTCGTTTTCACCTTGTTTTTCAGGTCAGATCGAATGACTCAGCTATTAGATGAACGTGATCTCGGTGTTTTGACATCTTCCATGAGCCTTCTTGTTGCTTTTGTCGCAAATAACCATGAAGCTTATTGGAGCAGTCTTCCAAAGTGTGTAAAAGTATTGGAAAGGCTCGCTAGGAACCAGGACATTCCACAAGAATACACTTACTATGGTATCCCATCTCCGTGGCTTCAGGTTTGTATCTCCTTCTTTTGGAACTCTTTATATTCCATTTGAGGTAATCCAAGTCAGATTGGCCAGTCAAAACCAGTTGATGAGCTAGCTGTAACCAAACATGAAGCCAAATTTGGGATAATCAACCCAAGGGTTATAGGACATGGTTGGGGTTGCAACTCAGTTGTTTTCGTTAACGAAATTCAAGGTTTATAAACTGTGTTGTACTGATTCAAGACTATACTGATCGATTGAACATAAAGATAGTGGGATTAACCAATTGTTAGCATCACACATGAAACAATGAAAAACCCCACTGATGACAAGTCACTAGGGAACTGCGGCTATTGTTTCAATGGTTTTGTAAGAGGAAGAAGAAAGATTCTAGAGTTTTTTTTTTTTTTGAAGAGCGAAAGATTCTAGAGTTTGATGATGGATAGGTGTGACTTGAGAGGTTTGGTTTGATTTCCAAAGGGTGCCGGATTTGTGGAATTAGTTGCAGGATTGTCTGGACAACTACGAGTTCAATGTTTATAGTGTGGATTATGTTAGACATCAATCTAAAAATCAGCTGGCAAAGATTCAAGAGGCCTACAATGCTTCTATGTTGAATGTGCTATTGTGCCAATCTGGGAAAGCTCTAGCACTTCCTTGCACGTGCAACCCCACTCATACGTGGAAAGGTATACAAAAGACCATAATAAAACATATGATATTTAAGGTGCATCTATGGCTGAAAAACAAGTGTTTTTAGCTAGAGCTTTAAGAAAGTTGCCGAATCTGAGTAACTGATATATAGTTATCGAACTTACGTTTGATCCTTACTAGTATTCGGTTAGTGCAGGTTAAGACAATGAGGGCTCTTCAGTATTTTCCAACTATTGAAGATCCAAACACTAGAAGATCATTGTTTGAGGTTAGTTTTTTTTACACTTTTTGCCCAAAGGCAAACATCTAATTATCATCAGATTTGATAGTTGCTAAGAAAAATAATTTGGTGATTACAGGTTTTACAACGGATATTAATGGGAACCGATGTTGTGAAAAATGTGAACAAAAACAATGCATCGCATGCTGTTCTCTTTGAAGCCCTTGCTCTTGTAAGTTGCATCCCTTCTATAAGCTGATCACTGAGTAAAAGATGCAGTAGGACTTGCATGTTGCTAAGAGAAATTTTATGTGCAATTCACCACGAGAATTTCCAATGACCTCAGTCGTCTTTTTAAGATTCCTCATGTATAGTTTTTAGCAGAGATGGGACTCCAGAAATTCATGTTATGTATGTCCACATGTACTTGTTCCAGCACGTGCATAGGCTTACATTGTTAAACAAACTTTACGGTTGATGAGCAACTTCTAATACGCTCTGAAGGAATGAGGGTGATCCTGCAGAACCAGAGTTGTACATTGGGAAACTAGAAGAAACATTATTACTCTCACTAATGTTGTGAGTATGCAACCTACTGTGTGACTAGGGTATGAGCAATTTCGGTTCTAATCCAAGGCACATTCAGTAGTACTCGCAAAAGGTTCAGACCTCTGGTTCTCTGAGGGCTGGAACCTATTATATGCAAGAAGTAAATAGGGTGTAATACCTGTGTATTTTTTAGCAGTTGAATCCGGCACCCTTGTCATTATGGGCAAGAAGTACCCAAGTAAACTCCAAGAACCCCACTAAAAGCTCAAAGCCAAGGCACATTAGGATTCCATTTCCCTGTAGCAGTGAATCATTTTGAGGACTTTCTTATGGTGAAATACCCCAAGTGGCAAAGCCAATAAATGCCAGTGATTCTGTTTCCTCGAAAGGGCATGACAAGTTCTACGCATGAAAGTTACAATAAGCATGCAGTTTTTCCAAGAGTGCTCTCTCTTGTGGGTAAGAAGTGGAAGTATGTCGCAGAGAAGCCCCATAAATGCTGAACCCAAGGTGCATTGGGTATTCTATCTGCCTGATATTGCATGAGTAGTTCTGTACTTCTGTGTAACAATAGCATACGAAACACATGTTTTAAATTGTTATTGTTTCTATTTTTTAGCATACGAAATACTACTGTTGGCCTATTCCAGCTAGGAAAATAGCCAACTAGCCAATAGAGAAAATGACACTACTCTTAAATATTTCCAACTTTTTACAAGCTTGTTTTTATGAGTCGGTATCCTGCCTAATGGACCGACTAGTCTGGGGGACAATTCAAGCTGGGCCAAAGCCTTGTATTGGCTGGCCCAAAACAAGAGTTGATAGCACATAGATCAGAGTCATATCCAGACCTACATTGTTTCTCACCCTCAAGAATACTTTACACTGCTTTTGAACATTCCAAAAGTTCACGAGCACTTGAGCACGTGTTTGGAATATGTCAGTTTTCACAAAGAAACAAGGAGCGCCAAACAACTGGATAAAGTGAACAACAGTCAGGGCAATGTTATTTTAGGCTCAAGTTCAAGGGATAAACACATGAGTTAAACAAGCAAGGGTTAACCCAAATAATGATACAAAAGGTTATAAAGTGAATAGCTAATGTTCTGGGTGGACTATAAAGAAACATAGTTATTTAAAACCCACAAATAAAGCAGAAAGGTTACGGACTTTATGAACATATTAAAATTAGAAATGAGAGGAGAAGGTAAGATATACTGAGAGGAAGGGCACAAAGTGTTGATCCCCTACCCCATCAAGACTCTTGAATAAAAGAATGACAGAAAGGATGCGTAAGATCGTGCAAGATCATTTACCATATGCATCAGCTATGATAGGCAAGGGAGTAAGAAACAAAAAGAAAATCATAGCGGTGTGAAAGAAAGCTTTGGCAGTTGAGCAATTCTTCAAAATGCTATTCCAATGAACCCCTTTCTAATGTATGTAGTTGAACTTAAGTAGAGAGGTAACAGGACCTTCAGCCTATAAATTATCTAAATCTCTCATGCTTTCTACTTTGAACCCCACCCCAACAACACAAAACCAATGTGTTCAAATCTGCTTCCCAAGGTGCTTTTGAACTTGCAAGGAACATGGAGCTGTGTCACTGGAGAGAGACAATGTGTTCTCTTGATCTTTTATACGTTCTATGTCTTAAAGAATAGCACAGTGCAATGTTTTGTGTTTCCTTTGATTTCACCTTGCTATGTGTTCTTCACCGTATCACAGGTCATGCATCTAGATGCTGAAAAAGAGATGATGTCACAGTGCGTTGCCTTGCTTGGGAAGTTTATTGCTGTTCGTGAGCCAAATATTCGATACCTTGGTTTGGTATGTTGCCAGATCACTGCTGTTCTGCTTGTTATCTGTTGCACTTCTTATCTGATTGGGATTGGTGCAACTTATGTCCAGTGCATGCGAAGTTGAAGCTTGCAAATGTGTGAATTTGAATTCTTGATTTGGTTATTTTATGTGGTTGCATGATATATGGATTGCTCTGATGCAGGAGAATATGACACGAATGTTGATGGTTTCAGACGTTCAGGACATTATCAAAAGGCATCAAGCGCAGATCATCACTTCATTGAAGGATCCAGACATCAGGTTAGTTTAACTTGTTTGTAGATTAACAGAAGTACCTTTTGCTTCTCCACTAGGTACAAAGATTAGTTACATGTCAAGCAACGGTAAAGCTAAACCTGTATTCCATAATGCGTTGGTACTATGCAATCTCTACGGACTTGTTGACCTATGCATTGCTTATCTGGGATGCAAAAGCATAATTATGGTTCTCATGGGTCTACGTTTTGCGCAGTTCATGTGTGCGGTGGGTGTATGCATGACTTTCCCCTCAAGGGGTTCCTCGTAATTAGAATAGAAAACAGATGGATAAAAATCTGCTTGACCTTATCATAGGTGCTGAGCTGATTATTCTTTTGCTGGAGTCTCTTTTCCTGGCATTCTTGCTTGCACTGTATTGTTCAGACTTACAGTTGGACACTCAACCTTTATCTGGGGCACCAGTTACTTTGATACGTACTCATTATAAATGAGATGAGAAATGAAAGATAACAGTCACTGTGGAATTTCATCTGTAGTGCTACAAAACTTTTTTACACCTATTTTTGTAGAGTTTGGACTTCAAGGGAAAGTTTTAAAGCACAATCTTCTGTTGACACTGATTTGATCCTGTAGTATCCGGAGACGCGCTCTTGATCTGCTATATGGCATGTGTGATGTTTCAAATGCGAAGGACATCGTTGAAGAACTATTGCAGGTATGTATCACTGTACATAAAACAGCTACTTCCTATGATTTCTGCTAATCAAAATTATAGAGCTAGATATTGTATTAGCTGACTACTGATGATGGACTGAGAAAGTTCCTAGAACAAGCTCAAGCAGCATACCTCTGACAGTTCTCTGCTTTCAGTATCTCAGCTCAGCAGATTTCGCCATGCGTGAAGAACTGTCGCTTAAAGCTGCAATTCTAGCAGAGAAGTTTGCCCCTGACCTATCATGGTAACTATGATTTTTGTATTCCAGAGGGATAGTGTGTATAGGTTGTTTAGATGAAGCTCTGTATCATGGGGGTTTCTTTTCTACCTAAGGAGCACTAGCACTAATAACAAGATAATGAGTTATTGCTGGACACATGGAAGACACCGGCACTCATCAGAAACACCCCTACACCTGTTCATCACGCGTCTAAAAACGTCGCATTACTTTTAATAATTTAGGAACCAGGTATGCTTTGACAGACATCCTTCTCTTAGACTGACTGGACTTTCTTGGTCACTCGTCTTTCTTGATGGAACATGGAAAATACAATTTCGAACTCCTTTCTGAAGTGAAACAAGAAATAATCAGTTCGATGTCATGTCCTTGCCAAGTTATGCCCTGATTTTTTTAAAGTTTGTAGTGTTGACTGTTTTTATCCTGTCAAATCCGTTCTCTCTGAGATGTTTGGGTTTTCAAAACTCCATGGACACGCAGGAGGGAAACTTCTCATTTTCTGAGGAATTCATGAACTCAACTCTATTAACTGTTTATGCAAATTCTTTTTGGAGTCTATCTTTTCTGCTGAATTTTGCACTTTCCTACTTAGAGTGCGAAAAAATTCATTGCCCAAAGTATTTAATGTCCTGTATGTGGGCAGAAACTTTTTAACCTTGGTCTGTGTAAACATGGTGACCTAGAATCGAGAAACGTGAGTTAGAATTATTTCGTGAAGTCTCATGTGGTTGGGTTGGGGTAGGCCTGGCAAGTTTACATGTCTGGACTTTCTAATCTCAAATTTGGTTATTTATGAAACATAACCTGTTAAACTACCAAACCCAAGGCCTTTAGCGTTTAACTCTGCTTGAGAGTCGGAGAAAAATTGAACCAAAATGTTGTTGGTGGTCATATAACAGAAATCTTTCAAGTTGGATAATTTTTCTCGAGCTTTCAAGTTATTTATCTGGATCTGATGTGGAAAAAATGGCAATTTGAAAGCTATTACATTATTCGGGATGACTTATTATTGCATAGGCTCTTGTGTATGTCATACAGTTCTAATAACTACGCAGGTATGTGGATGTGATTCTTCAGTTGATTGACAAAGCAGGAGATTTCGTTAGTGATGACATATGGTTTCGTGTAGTGCAGTTTGTTACAAACAATGAGGACCTGCAGGTGATTCAAACTTTTCCAACGTGTGCTTCACCGAGTGCTTGTGTCTTTTAATGAAATTCTTTCACTATGTGCCTTACACTATAGAGTTTCTTAGCCTTATGCAGCAGTAAAGGCCAGAGAGTATCTTGATAAGCCTGCTATACATGAGACAATGGTAAAGGTGGGTATATTTATCTATGATTCAGTTACATTTTCTCATCGACTGTGGAAAAGGATATATTTTTACGATGTTTTTTGGTGCTGCTAACTCGTCATTTGAGCTAATTTAAGTATGACCATTTGGCAGTAAGCCAACCCCACCTGGTTAGGGTCCACTATTTGTTTGAGCAAGGTATGCATGTTAGTGAAACCAAGAGGTCGTTATCATAGTAAACAGCGGAAAAGCCAGAACTGGGAAGATGCTGACATGGTCTTCAGCAGAAAGCAATTATTTGCACTCTATATGCCGGGCTTGGATCTTGTGGCTTTAGTTTTCGAGTTATTTTGCCAGCTGTGCATTATAATGTTTTGAAATCGGGACACGTATCGTGTATCATTTTTTTTATTTTATAAATCGTATCGGGATACGTATCGTGTATCGTAAGATACGTTAACCATAATTTATTTACAATTAACAAGTATTTATACCTAATAACACCAACAAACTAAGTTTTTAAGTTGCAAAATTTTAAGTCTTTCAACTGGGATTTATCAAATTGAGGTTTCATGCTATCTTAGTCAAGGACGGAAAAGAAAATCCCTAACAATATTCCCCAAAACATGATCAAAGTATGTTTTTTCTTCTATTCAAGCCCTACATTGTGGTTGGATATCTTTCAAATAGTTTGAATGTCGCTGAAACGACTTAGATTAATGCATTTGAAGTTTCACTTCTTTAAATAATGTTTGAATTTCTTCCATTAAGTAATCGTAGGATACGTCCTGAATGGGGATACGCCTATATATCGTAGGATACGTCATTGTATCGTAAGATTTTTATACAAAAAGGATACGGGATGGGATACGTATCGTTTTCCTAAGGAGACGATACGAATCTTAGGATACATATCCTGTATCGTAAGATTTTAACAACAATACTGCATTATTCTTTACCAGCTTTCATTATTATCTTCACCAACTTTGATGGTTTAATTTCCAATCTTACTATCGTAGTATCGTTTCATAATCAGGTCATATAAGCCAAGATTTAAGCCGGCCCAAACTGCTGAGTTATCAAAAAAAATAAAAAAGATTTGATAAGCCAAGATTAATAATTGAGAGACTTCATTTGGACTGAATCATCCATTGCAATTAATTGGATCCGGCATTCAGTTTCTTTTTTTTTTTTTGGGTGTGTGTGTGTGTGTTTATTGGAACAGGTCAGTGCTTATATCCTTGGAGAATATGGCCATCTTCTGGCCAGACGGCCCGGATGTAGTCCAAAGGAAATCTTCAGCATCATACATGAGAAGCTTCCTACTGTTTCGTAAGGGTGCTTGAACTTCTGCTCTTCTTGTCTTTTCTTGGTAATATTATCTCTTCATCATTTTACTATCTTAATGGATGTTATGCACCATCAGGGCTTCTACGATTCCCCTTCTTCTTTCGACGTATGCTAAGATTTTAATGCACACTCAACCCCCAGAGCCAGAACTCCAGAATCAAATTTGGGCAATTTTTCGCAAGTGAGAAGAACCTATTCCTTGTTATTTCGCCCTTCTATTTATTATGAACTTGTAGATTATGGTGTCTCACAAATTCTTTGCGATTCTTTTACTTATCCTGTGTATTTATCCTTTTCAGGTATGAGAGTTGTATTGATGCTGAGATACAGCAAAGAGCTGTTGAATATTTCACATTGAGCAGGAAAGGTGCAGCGTTGGTGGATATAATGGCTGAGATGCCTAAATTCCCCGAGCGCCAGGTACATTCTAGATCAATTATGCACAATCAGATCTAGCTTGTTATCTTCTAGTTTTGTAGGATCATTCATCAAAATAGTTGATGAAAGGCCCCATGATGGCTAGGTGGAAGAGTAGTTGTGTACGATAATATTTTAGGTTTCTGTGTAGACAATTCAATGGTACATGCATTTGTGCACTGTTTATGAGACTAATTGTGCATTCACTTTGGGGTTTAGTCTGCATTGTTAAAAAAAGCGGAAAATACTGAAGCTGATACGGCGGAGCAAAGTGCTCTTAAGTTGCGGGCAATGCAACAGTCTTCTAATGCCTTGGTAGTGACTGACCATCACCCTGCCAATGGGACGCCACCGGTGAGCCAGCTTCCAATGGTAAAGGTGCCCAGCATAAGCAGTGTGGTACGATATCTTTCTGCTGGATTTTCTGAACACAGAAATGAATGTGTAGACAACTATTTTAAATTCACAAAGAAACTGATGGTGGATGTATTTGGACAGGATCACAACGCAACAGAGCAAGGGGTGACTCAGGAAAATGGGACTCTGAGTGTGGTGGATCCTCAACCTTCTGAGCCTTCAGTTGATCTCCTTGGTGATCTATTAGGTCCTCTGGCTATTGAAGGACCTCCTCCTGCTGCTGCGCAATCTGAGGATAATTCGGCCTCTGGAGTAGATGGTTCTTCATATGTAGATGAGGCTTTAGCTCTTGCACCTGTTGGAGAGCAGACAAATACCATCCAGGTTTCTGTTGCTTTATTACACGTTTGTTGAATTTATTCTTATTTCTGGAGAATTACTTATCTTGGACTCCTTTGCTAGACTGGGGTAACTGATACTCTTATTACTAATAGAGTAATAGTGATCAACTCAAATTTGTTTCAGTAAAGGTAACTATGTATGTATTATCTTTCATCTTTAATTGTTGGATGGTATTTGTCTTATGAGACTAATAGAGTAATAGTGATCAACTCAAATTTGTTTCAGTAAAGGTGCTATGTGTGTATCATCTTTAATGAGTGACACAGAGACTTAGATGGTGGCAGTTTTTAATGGTGCTTCCAGGAAATGATTTTGTTTGGACCTTGTTGAGCCAATTGGTATTGGAGCACTAACATCTGGCAACCTTCTATCCAATCTCCACCAAAAAATTTATGAATCTTCTTTTTTTTCCCTTTGGAAGGCAAATTTATGTGTCTTCAGGGTAGCTGGTTCAAGGCCTTTTGACCTGACAAAGTTCTAACCAAGCTAAAATGACGTGACCCTACAAAGATCACAATGATGTGAGCTAGACCTGGACTTTAATGTAGCCAGATGGAAATTGTTACTTGTCGGATTTGGAATAGTGATCAGGAATATTGAGAATGGTATGTGGACATATAGCCTTGGTATTTGTAATATGATTTTTGACTTCATAACAGTATGAATAATCATTTGACAGGTTTTTTTTTTTCTCTCTTTTTTCTAGTTGTTTTGGTAGACAACTAGACATACTCCATAGCTGGGTGGCTGCCTCAATACATTGACTCTCGTAATGGGACTTTAAAACTACTTACAATTCTTAACAGAAGGATCAATATCTGGCTAAACCTGTAGCTAGTGTCTAACTTTTTAATTTTTATTTTGTTGCTGTGTACAGCCAGAAGTACAGGCATTACTTTTAATGACACCCAAAGCAAAACAAACAGCATGATGTAGCAACTTCACAATGCAATTGTATCTGGTTTTATCAGCATTTAGATATTTCGTTCCATTTTTCTTTTTGATTATTCCCAAATGAGAAGATTATCCTCTTTAGCAAACATATGCGAATCCAATCACTATTTTATAATAAGAACAAGGGATCTCTTGACAAATCTTTGGATATAAAAAACTTTTTCTTTTTGCTTAGTAGCTCTGCTGCTGTGCAATGTAAATAGAGACCAGTCTTTTGTTCATTTTATGATTTTCGGTTTTGACGGACTGATTTCATGATTTTGCAGCCGATAGGAAGTACTGCAGAAAGATTCCATGCTTTATTGTTGAAGGATAGCGGTGTTTTATACGAGGATCCTTGTATTCAGGTATGCCGTTTGCAGGTTGACTGGTCCTTATTGGAACTTAATTTGTCAGTTATATGGTTTCTATTAGAGAAAACTGCTTTGTGGCTATACATTAGTTGACACTGCCTTCCCAAGGGTTATCATTATTTTCTTTCAAATACTCCAGATTGGCATTAAAGCTGAGTGGCGAGCCCATCAAGGTCGACTTGTACTTTTCTTGGGAAACAAGAATACTGCTCCTCTAGTTTCAGTTCAAGCTCTGATATTGCCTCCTTCCCATCTGAAGATTGAGCTCTCAGTTGTTCCTGAAACTATTCCTCCACGGGCACAGGTCATACATGTGCTTATGCTTTTACTTATCCGTAGTCACTGATTCTTAGCTGCTCTTCGTTGTATTTTCGTTTGATATACTCCTTTTTCTTTAATAAAGAGTTTTGGTTCCTTAGGTGCAATGCCCACTTGAAGTCATCAACCTTCGTCCAAGTAGGGACGTAGCTGTTCTCGACTTCTCCTATAAATTTGGAACTCAAGGGGTACTACCTAAAACTTAAATTTTAGTGGTATTGCCTGGGTAATTCAACTAACTGTATGTGTCCTGTCCTTCTGCAGGTCAATGTCAAACTTCGCCTTCCTGCTATCTTAAATAAATTTCTTCAGCCTATGTCAGTATCTGCTGAAGAATTTTTCCCCCAGTGGAGATCACTTTCTGGACCTCCTTTGAAACTTCAAGACGTGGTATGTTAACTCTACCTCCTTTTTGAAACTTCAAGATGTTGGGCCTGAAAGCGAGCTTAAGATCTTTGTCCACTAGCTCTATTAAAGCAGATTTGTTGTCTTCTCAACTCTGTTGAGTCTGGAGACGGTACACATTAACAAATGCTACTTGAAGTTGAGGAGACAATACACATTTCTCAAGCTTGAGTAGAAAATTCTCCTTTACTAGTGTGGAGTCGAGATGGGAAAATATATCAGAGAAGGTTTGAAAATCATTTTCCACCTTAGTAAACAGATTAGGTCGTTGAAACCTTTGTGAAGAAGAGGCTTTGTAAGTAAACATTGAATCTAAAAGGGAAGAGAGGTGTAAAACTTTAATTTTACTATAGACCAAAACGTAAAGAAACAATAATAGTGGTCAGTAATCTTGCGACTTGACTCTCAATTCATCCACATGTAAAAAGTTCTTCATTCTAGAACTTACAAGAACGAAGGAGATCACCCAGTTATGGTCCCTGTTTCGTGCTCTGGCAAGCACCTCTCAATGATCAAGACTCAAATCAGCATTCTCACTTTATTGTTGAAGCTACCATTGACAATTGGATGTATGACTTCTCTTTTCTCTTTTGTGTCTCAAATTCTTCAGGTTAGAGGTGTAAGACCAATGTCTCTCTCTGAAATGGCAAACTTGTTTAACAATCTCCGGTTGTTAGTCTGTCCCGGACTTGTAAGTTTTTTGTATCCCCTCCACCTGCGCCTCCTCTCACATAGTCAATGTTTTCTTACTGTTTGATTTCCTTTTCAGGATCCAAATGCCAATAATTTGATTGCAAGCACAACTTTCTATTCAGAGAGTACACGAGCCATGTTATGCTTGGTAAGATTTGGCTTTCAATATCTAGTTGCATATTTGTCCAGTCAATTCCCTTGTTGCTAATGGGACCCAAACTAAGCTACGCCTTGCGTCTCCTTCATTCGGGTCATGGAGGAATCCTGTTTCCCCACTTCCCTTATCAATGGTTATAGGGTCAGCTGACTTAATCAATTGGGGTCAGGTACCTTCTTTTACGAAGGGATATTATAACCTCTCAGAGGAGAAATGATGCTAAATTGATCTACTCAACTTTGTCAAAAGTGGCAAGTGGTGGCTAGCTCATGCGGTAGAGCTCTTGGATGCCCCACACTGCATCCCGGGATCGAGTCCCACTCCCCCCTCCCCCCATGTAATAGATTAGGATTAATGAATGACAAAAAAAAAAACTGTCAAAAGTGTGCTACTTGCCTCTCCTGCTTTCATTAAGCTGTTGTAGGAGAAAATAACAAACGCCTTTGCAATGTGACACTTACTACAACTTTCTTTCATTTTTTTGTTGGTACTTTCGGTGGTTTCCAGATGAGAATTGAAACAGATCCAGCGGATAGAACACAGCTACGTATGACAGTTGCCTCAGGGGACCCTGCACTAACATACGAGTATGTCTCCTTTCAGGTTCCAATTCTGTACAAATTTAGCTTCGTTTCAACTTGATGCCGTAATTTGAGCCCATTTGTACAGGTTGAAGGAGTTCATCAAGGAACAATTGGTTTATGTTCCTACAAGTTCTGGGGGGCCCGCAGCAGCACTTCCGCAAGCTCAACCTAGCAGTCCTCCGTCAGCTGTTTCAGATCCTGGGGATATTCTTGCCGGTTTGCTTCATTAAAGTGCATTGCAGTCAATTGAAGAAATTTTTTTCCTGCAAAGCTTGTAAAAGTGATTACACATACAGCCGATATCCCCTGAGTGAAGAAGTGAGTAAAAGCACAAATACGATGCAAGGGCTTGCGGACTTCAGCAGAGAGCTTATATGTGACGGGCTTCGTGTTTTGGATTGGAGTTTTGAGAGGGGATGGGTTAGGTATTCCGTATTCTTTTCTGCACAAGGATGTTGTGCGTTGTGAGTTTTCCTCTTTTGGGTTGAGGTTTGTCTTTTTCAATTTTTTGTTACAATTTTATTGCACCCTTTTCCTGTTACAATCTAGGGAGATTCCATTGGATTGGTTTATGTACTATATTATGTGAGCAGTTAAATGAAGTAGTACCCGTTGTAACAAATTCGTAGTTGGATACACTTTGGTATATTATTTCCAATAAAAGTATTTCTGACAGGATAGAAAAATAATGCGGTATTGATGAGGCTTTGTGTCCTTTCCTTCACCATTTTTTTGTATTTTCTGATTTTGCTTGGACTGATTTGCTTGCATAAAGGCTGGGAATAACCTTGTATAACGAGTAACAATCCAAAGGGATAACGTACACTGCCATATGAAACTAGTTAGAGCAAGTCCTGCTCATTGCCATTTACCATCCCATTGCAATAATTTGGTTGTACCAAAGTGGCACGTGCGCAGCATTACTAGTTTTTGGCTTTCTAGGGATGGCAATTTCCCCATATTCAGTGGATACACGCCCCCGTTCCCGCCCATATGGAGGTAGAGATAATCCAGAATTTTCCCCAATAGTAGTGGGTATGGTAAGATATGAAGAAAACCTGCTCACATATGGATCGGTATGATTTTATAATCCTCACCCCCAAATACCCGTGCCCGCTCCATACCCTCCCCATACCCGATTATGCATACTATATATACTATTATATATGAACATATAAATAAGAATATACGTTTAACTCTTGAGTATATTTATATATGTAAACAAGTACCTTTTTAATTAGCAAATCTTATCAATTACTATCTATCATAGACTACTTAATATTCAAATAATATCAATTGAGATTATATTTCTAAATATAAATATCAATTTATTTTCATTCTTGACTTATTTATTTATTTTTTGTTTGGATATGGGTATAATCGGGGAAACCCCGATCCCCATCAGAATGTGGATTTGGTTCTTTATTTAATATTATCTCCAATGGGGATGGAGGCGGAGATGGTGAAAGACCCTACCCGTTGCCATCCCTAGACACCATAGCAAGTCAAAAATGGCTCGCGTTGCCATTTTGGAATCAACAGGTGGACTTGTTCTTGTCTAGTGTACATTCCTGTGTATTGCTATTTCGTTAGTAAAGCAACAACACTGGACAAAATTTAACTCCATAAACAACTTGTGGGTACAAGTAAAATACTCCAAAATGATGTTATGGCTGTCCTAGATTAGGATTTCTTGTCCATTCACTTCTTTTACATTTCTTGGTGCACTTCTACATTTTCTCTATCATAGTAGGTTGATCTTTACAACTTTGAGGGTGGCAAGGACTGATCCAGGAAAAGACTTCTTCAACTTCGAGGGTAGGCCCAATGTGGCACTGCCCAAAAATTCAATTAACTAGCACCTTGACAAGAAGAACTCCCAGGAAAAAATGCCTTTTACCAAACAATCCAAAGTCCCTAAATAAATCTGACAAATAAGCGGTAGTCTTGATTTACACACGGGTAAATAATCAGATAAGCACCCAAAAAACCTGCTTACCTTTTTCATATCGAGAGTTCTAATCTCACGAAAGGGAATAGTTGTCAAAAGTGAGCTCTGTAACATATTGTAGCTTCTAATGTGAATCTAACTATGATTGAAAATCCAATCTCCAAAAAAATCTGCATTGTAGATGAGGGGTACTGGCCAGGAAGCAGCACTGTCTTCTCACCAGAGCGAATTTGGTATCTGTACAAAGCACTCCAGATCTGGAAGTTCGCCACTGACCCAGGCAAATTCTGTCGTCCAAATCGAAATTCACCATTAGATCTGATTAATCCAAATCTCCCCTATTAATTAATAATTTCCAACCGCAAGCCTCCGCTAAACTATGGTCCATTTGACAACTCACAAAAAGATCCCAAATCCAAAAAAAGTAAGCAACTAGTGCCATTCCCGGCAGTTGCCACACCTCCAATTGCCCTCCCAAGACTGCTCATTCCAGGGTGAACAATTAGTATGTATGCATAACCCACAAATTTCACAAGAAAGATCAGGACATGGTTCTTTGTGTGAACACCTCTGACAAGGTGCTGGATCAGTACCCGTTCCACAATGCCGAACATATCCATCCCTTGAAACTTCAGACGAATTTTCCCAATCCCCCATCACATACCCAGATGCATCAACTTCATCTAGCTGGCCACCATCATCAGATACCAGCAACTCTGTAAAAGAGAAGTAGGTCTGGGGTTCAAATTCGACATCTTCATGGTTTAGACCTTCATAATCAACCAGTGTGCTATCTTCAAATCCATTTATAGAAAGATCCCAGTCTACATAGGGAGAGGATTCCTCTTTAGAGTTCTCGAGGTTCTGTTCAACGGGTGTGGATAACTCAACCTGAGACGGAACTTCTATATTGTTTTCAGTCTTAATATGCCTTCTAACAGGTAGTTTCTGAGGCCCAGTTCCAGAAGCAGTAGCTGTAGCAGTTTTCCATTCCAAATCCTTCTCTACATTGCTTTCTGAAAATTGCTCAACCTTTGAAGGAGATAAAAATGGAGGATCTTCCTTCCTTGTGTTCGCAACTTCCTCAGTTTTTGTCAACATTTTAAGGTTAGACAACTCAGTCTGAGACAGATTATTTGCTGTGGTTTCATCTACATTGTTGCCATTCTTAATATTCCTCCGGAATGTGAGTTTCGGTGTTCCAGTTCCAGAAGCAGTAGCCTTGACAATATTCCATCCCAAATCATTGTGCTTATTCTGTTCTGGAAATTGCTCAACCTTCGAACCAGACAAAAAACGAGGATCCTCTTTTTGCACCCGCCCAACTTGCTCAGTTTTTGGCATCATTTTAGGCTTAGATTCCAACTCAGTAGGTAGCTCAGGAATATTCCCATTAGCGGGCTCTAATCCAGACTTCATTGTGTTTGGAGCCCTTGTGCGTGGCCTCTTGGCCTCTAATTTTTTCTTGCTTTTGGGATCCATGTAAGGGCACACAGGTGTTCTTATCCTGCGACATCTGCAACATTTGAATCCCACCAATTCACCAATTTTCGACTCATCAAGTTCTACGGCTTCAGCATGATACCAATCTGCAAACAATAACAAATAGAAGGCATGAATGGCCAATACTTAACAAAAAAAAGAAAAGAAAACCTGACCAGGCGCAGAGAGAGAGGGAGATGGAATATATTAGGTAAGAAGGCTTACTGTTGCATGTTTCGCAGAGAATATACGTGAGATCAGAATTATAAGGCTCATTGCACAGGTGGCAAACAGGTCCTGACCGGGTCATATGTTTACTGCCCCTCAAAATAATGTTTTCCAATCTGAATTTAATAACATCATCCTCACTTTTCTCACTTTTGTTCTTCTTCCATACCAGACCCCACGAACATAACTTCCGCTGACTTTTTGGCACCAAACTAGAATCACGCATAGCTGATTTCATCTCCAAAGAACTCTCCAAAAGTACAACTGCAGGAACTGGTGATGGAACCGGTTGATTAAAGCTTTTGCGCTTGGCACATTTACTCACTGTAACTGCACTCCGAGATTCTTGCCCTTGCACAAGCAATGGGCTAGTTGGCGATTCATTAATCTTTTTAGTTTGAGAGAGAGTTTTGGTATGCTCACACTTTTTGCATGTCATCAATAACTCAACGCCACCATTCCTGTGAGTCATTGAACTGATGGTACAACGCTCATGACAAAAACCTGACCATCAAAATTGCAGTCAGTTCACTGGGGTATTAACCAAATGCAATCATACTTGATATTCCAAAGATCTATAGTACTATTTCATGAACATGAAACCCAAGTTCACGCTATGATGTTTGATTAAAAGGTAGTAAAAACTGTGCATCACAGTAGAGGAAACTGCATTTTATGTTCATAAGAATCAGTAATGTTCATGGTTATACCTTGGCATGAACTGCAATTGACAGCATTCCTGAAACCACAGCAGTGAACACGTTAATCAACCAAATCAAGTGAAGGAACGAAAGCCAAGAGGGAAATACACAGTAGGATTAAAAACATTACCCAAATAAGACATCTAAGTGACACGAAGCACAACAGCACTTGCCCAGATTCTCTCTCTTACATGTAAGGTAGAAGAAGATATCCTTACGTGAAGCTTTTAACTGCCTTCTTTTCAACTTGGACACTGCATTCACAGGCTTGTCAGCAAATGGCACATCCATCTTTGCCAACTTTTCTTCGTACTCTTTGATCAAATACAAAGGGATATGAACCTCAGAAAACCAGTATTTTTCTCTTCCATCTTTACTTTGATCTAACTCTATCATATTCTTCATGACACGGGAAGGGAGGTGCTTTTGCTTCTCAAAAACAACTCCATATATGATCTTGTCACCCACATTTTTCTTATCACACACAAAAGCATTTCGAAAAGCAGAAGCTTCCGTCTCTGGACCTTTTCCCTCTTGAAGGTTCTGCTCAGGACAAACAAGATCGCTCCACCTCACATGCAGATCTAGGTACCTCACCTGAAAGAGGTGGCAACATAGAAATCTTGTTAAAGGGTCCTTTCTAAGATTTCAAATTCACTGCAAAACTAAAGAGGGACAGTACAATTGCAATAGCATGAGGACGCTAATTACAAACCTGAAGTGCAAGTTGTGCTGCATTCTTACTCATCTCAACTGCAGCTCTCCAAACATGGCGCCTGCTTCTTTTTGGAACCTCAGAACCTTCAGAATAATTAACACCAGGAATCTTTCTATAACCACCTGATAAGTACCCAAACTGTGAGAAGAATTCTTGTTGTCTATTAATATTACACAAAAGGATAACAGAAGAAACAGCATAGTAAGCTTGATATCCATGATGGTTGTAACAAAGCTGTTAGAATAGTTTATGTTGGTCCCACATTGCTTATCTAATGTATTAAAAGAATTCGAAATGTATGAAAATATCATTGTTGGATATCTCTAATAGATGTCGATGACTCACTTTTGGTATGTTTCCTAAAAAACTTGGCGCATCTCAGTGTGTCGTCTCAGTGTGTGTCGGTGGAACCATTGGTACTTCGCAATCTCACTAATATTTGTAACGGTAACCTTTTTCACCTTTTGATCAAGCATTTCGGTTACCTAGGAAACCAATGACGTTTTCAGATGTTGCGATCAAAACAATACGAAATTTTGTACCTTGGCGAGCTGCTTTCTTAACCACTGAACATGGCAAAAGCCCCTTCTGCAATATCAGCTTTGACAGCATCCCTCCTCGCCACCAGTTGACATCACTCATGTTGTCAAGGCTATCATCAGATGTGTCTTCAGATATGGCAGCAAACCGTTTTCTACCCCGCCTCCGACTTGGTCCACGTTTCTGAGAAGATCCAGAGGCAAATGTGGCACTCTGGGTCACAGAAGATTCAATAGACCAATCATCTACAAGCTTAAGCCAGTCCCCAGAAACAGCAATGGCACGGATATTTTCCTCAAGCTGCAAATACAATAAACACAAATGCCAATAAAAATAAAATAAAATAAACAAAAACACCAACTAGAACGTTTACACAAATGTATAAACACGCATTTAAAGCATGATGTGCATCAGTTGCTTTCAATTATCAGTTGCTGGAAAGCAAAAGATTCCAAAAGACCTCTAAAACTAGATTGAAGAGCCAAGACTCGAGTAATCCTTCAAAAATCGTAAATTGTTCATCTAAAATAATTCCCCAAGCCCATATGAACAACAATTTCTAAATTTTCTGTAAAAAAAAAAAAAAAAACTGTCTGAGTGTTATTTTGGATAAGAAGAAGATTCACATCCACATATGTGCTAACCCAAATGGCAATGTAATGCAAGTTACCAGCCAAAAAAATGAATGTGCGGTCCTGATGACAAAATGGATGCTATATCTGCATATGACAGGACAGAGTAAGATGGTTCAATTATAAATCAAAACTACATGGCACCGCTAATCCTGCGTTCTGAGCAAAAAGAAAAAGAAGAGATGTTGCGAGGACTATGTCAAACTTGTCACCATACAATGCAGAAAAATAAAATGCAAAAGGGTACTAACCTCAAGCAAGAGAACCTTTACTTCACTGAAAGATGTAGCCTCTTCTACTCGTTTACGCCACTGTTTTCGGTATGTAGCACTCCTGAAGAGACCAACTGTCAGACCACATAAACTCTCCTCCATGAATATAACATATGTCGCAATGCCAGGAAGGCTACCCTCTCTATTCTTAAAAGTACGAAGGCCAGCAATAATCTTCACAGCACCTTTAATGGCATTGGAGACAGCAGCATTCAACAAGCATCCTTTCTTGCATGAAACAGCAGCCTTGCAAGAAAGGCACCAACCACACCTCTCTCTTGGGACTTCCACAAGCTTCTTTTCGCAATTAGGCCAGAAAAAACGTATAGCTGATGATGAGAAAGCTTTTACTTGCAACAAATTGTTAGCAGTTACAACTTTCCTCCGTTTGTCTGAAGGCTGAGACCCGGAAACCTGATTTTCTTCAGGCAAAAGAACAGCCAGGTTGGCAGCTGCAGAAGCAGCAAAATCTCCATGGGTATAGTTATTGACATAAGCCTGGGGTTTAAAATGAGACCCCATGTACGAATAGCCACCAGAAGAACTCTTGTATCCTCTTCCAGAAACTCGCCCACTACCTTCTTTGCTTTGAGGGTATGTGTTGTTCACTGCGATAGAAGTACCATTCGCATGTCCTCCGTAACTGCCATTACTATTTCCAGAGGTACATGTTGCAGATTCTATAAAACTTGGTTTCGCCTGTAAGCTTTGATGAGTTAAGTCGGATGAATCAGCCTGCTGGATAACGGAACCAGAATATACCGCATGATTCACTTTAGACTGCTCTGAGAAGTCTGTATTCTTAAGGAGGCAAACCTGTTTTGCTGAAATGTCACCACTCCTCTGCTGAGAAGGATGTTTGGGTTGGGCCATTGAGTCCACTGAACTTTTGTTAAACTGTGGCACCATATTCGGATCAAGACATTGAACTACCTCATTTCCCACTCTATTTTCAGTTATGCAACTTGCTAATTTCTCACCCATGGCCGGATCTACTACTTCATGACTTCCTTTACCTGGCAGAATAAATGATGGAGTACAGCACCCAGCATCATTCTGAATGGTTGCTGATTGTTCAAGCACTTTGGTTGTTTCAAGTCCAGGTAAAATGTCACTCGACTCACTCTTGATATCCCAATATTGTAAAATTCCCCTGGAAATCTCAGAGTACACCGGAATGTGATGCAAAGAGGAATGCAGTGCTTGCAGTACTTTGGGAATGTCCTTCAAATTATAGTATCTAGGACACGGTTCTGATTTGATTGATACCCTTAGCCTGCAATCAATCATTCAAAAACCAAAAAAATGAAGACAGAAATAAGGTGCAACATCAAGACAAACCAATTATGACAAGGGCCATAACAAAGCAAACCACTTAGAAAACAGATATTACCATATTCACAAATGAAAGGAAACAAGGAAATACTAGAACTAAGGTAAGAGAAACGTACACCAGTAAATGATTGCATGTTCCTAAAAACACTTGCCCATATGAATCAACGCCAAAAACTTCTGCTCCTCTCAGAGATGTACCCCTTGCTAGTGTAGGCCCCATCTTATCCATTATGCACTCAGGACAATACCATGCCCCTTCTGGTATAAACATTTTGCTTACACCTATACATCTGGAATGGTAAGCTGATGGGCACCCATCACAGCAGAGCAAAGTCCCATCCATACCACAAAGCCGGCATTCATCGCCATTACCATCATTGACCATATCAGCATCCACATTCATTTCAGTGCCTTTCACACCCAAAACACTTGGGTTAGAAGAAGACCTTGTACTACGAGTTTCTGCAATGATCTGCATGGATTCTTCATTCCTGCAAGCAGAAGTCTTCGAGTATTTAGGATGAACCCTTCTTGGACCACTTTCAGAACCAACAGCTGCTACAGCGTCAGAATTGATTCCAACTTCTGATTCTTCACGCATGTCAATTTCTGTTCTTAGCTCTTCAGAATCCAGAACATCATCGCACAATATTTGCAAAATCATCAACTTCTTGGCAACAGATAAGGTGTAATAATCTTTTTCTAAAACCTCAGTGAAAAATCCTTTCCACTCGGGTCCATTTGCGTATCCCATCACCATGAAATACCGAACCAAGTAAGCTGGCCACGTCAATGTATCAAGCAAGCTCCAGTCGGCAAGCCTACAAGCAAGAGCAAAATGTAATTAAAAGTTGCAAAAATAACAATTAAGACAACCCCTTACAAGTTACAATATATGGGGCATGTGAAATGGACGCTAAAGGTGCACAGTGCTTAAAGTTTGGCCATACATGATGATGTTTTTGTAATAGAAGGGGCAAGTGAAGCTTCTTAAGTGCGTGCAACAAGCTATTCATTCCTAGACCTCTCTAATTATAGATCTAACTGACCAAACTGTTACAACATCCAACATCACAAAGAATGGAAATAATAATTCTTGACGGTCAGTAACAAAACAGAATTTCCAATAAGAGATTCTCATGGTTTTTCATTTCAATTTCAATCAGCTCAAATCCACCCCTATCAAACTACATGTCATAATTTTTGTCAAAGAATCATGAAGAGAAAAGGCATATAAGTACCTCAGACATTTTGACGCCAAGTCAGAACCATCCGAAGAGAGCACTTGAAGATGACGCCTCAATGCACGCATGAGAGCAAGATGAATGGCATCCAACAAAGTATTTGGGACAGGACCATTAAGTGATCCCACAAAATCATCAAGCTCAAAGGGGCTCAGAAACAGCCGGATACTGAATGAGCGCAAGAAACCATATACAGAGAAAAGGTGCGAAACATACTCCTCCGGAACACCAATACTGCCGGAAGATGGAGGCAATTCTGGTGGTGGGACAACTGGAGCACTAACCACCAAGCTGAAATCCTGATGCCTAGCATGCTCACATGAATCACTAGACGAATCAGCATCATCGTCAATTTCAGTATCACCGTCATCATTGCTTAACTCACTCAACAAAGATGCTTCAACCCTCTCACTCGGAGAAGATGCTTCCACCCTGTTCTCAGCACTCAATGGAACATTTGGCTTACCCTCCACAATATCAGTATCCTTCACAGCTTTCTTTGCCAATAATCCATCCAACTTCTGCTTTCTGAACACTAAATCACTGCCCATATCACCGTCTTCAATAAGAATCTCTGTCACTTCTGCGCTCTCCAAATCCTCACAATCCCCATCTTCGTATTCGACTCTATAAAACCCGGTATCATAATTCACAACCTTCCCAAGAAAAATCCCGTTGCCTCCAAACTCTTTCATTACATATCTACCAACCAATGCTTTCAATCTCTTCCCAACTGCCTGCTCCTTTACTTGGCGATCGGCCTCACCATTTTGTACATCATTCCTTCTCCTTTTTCTCCCTCGGCGTTCTGATCTGATCGCCACGGGTTCCATTTCACCAATCCGAACTGAACCAATACCAAATCTAAATCAACACTGCCAACAAACCCTAAATCTACGTTTTCACAATCGAGGCGATGACCAAACCTATATTCGTGCAAAAAAAATGCAGAATTAAGGGTTTTCGCAAATCTCACAAGCATAAAATCATCGCAAATTTGCAAGGAAAATTGAACAATGAAAGGAGCATACAAAAGTGGTGATTTGATTTTGACGCATCAATTCTCGATTCTGATTTTGAAACATGACTTTCAGATTAAACGATAGGGTATCTATCTGTTCGTGTGTGCATATAAAACACATCATATGATATATATATATATATATGAATAAAATAACTGCATATGAATATATACATGTATGCACGAAGAAGATAACGGATTATACCGTGTCACGGATCGACAACCGACACTGAAGATTTATCCTTGCGGCTTCTTAGAGAGAGAGAGAGAGACCTAATGGGGAAGAGAGACCAACGGCTTCGCCACACTCTTCTGAAGCAAGTTATAATAGACAAAACCATGGTTCAATCGACTCGGGAACCCAACTGTGCCAATTTCGTGACTCGGAAACCCGTCCGAGTCCTGGTCGCGGTTTAATTCCGGAACGCGTTAAAAGTTTATTTTCCTTTTTCACAAAAATAGAATGGATTCAATATGATAAATGAAATAGATAACTATGAAATTTAACGGATTGTTTTTTTTTTCTAGTATTGATTTTTTATACAATGAAGAATAATTTTTTTATAATTAAAGTGTCTAGGTCAGCTTACACACATCTAAAATTAATTTTGAAAATCAATTTCATCGTTTACTAGAAGGGAGCCTAATTAAAATCGGAACAGGTACCCCTTATGACTAGTCCCAAATAAGTTCGTACTTTATAGTAATTGGTTAAATATCATCATATTACTATAGAGATAAAAATGATATGTAGTGTGAGTACGTTATGATAAAACATCATTTATTTGATTAAACATTGGCATTTGTACAAAATTAACTATCCTAGTTATTGAACTATTTTTTCTTCTTTACGAAGATAGTATTATTTTGCGTCAATCTTTTGTAAATTAGTGATTTATCTCATCAAGAAAAGTTAGACAATTAGTAAAAAATATAAACTAGAACTTAAATAAAAACTAGAACTTAAGATTTTGATTATTCTTACATGTTATCCTCTCGTTACTACGAACTAATAATTAAAAAACATTGAAGCAGAACTAAGAAAGCGAAAAAAATTTTGAATAAAGACATAACAATAATCCAAATTAATGATTAAGTCAAAGAACACCGATATTTACTTACTGTACTTATCATTTCAGAGGACGAATTATTTGGACATAGTGGATATATAAAATAATTTCAACCGAATAATCCTCCCAAGTGTGTACTTTGAAAATCTTTCAAATGACAGAGTATTAATTTCTCCGTGTTTTATGGGATGATAATTTATCTACCGAGAAATCGGATTTATAAAATGGAAAAATGCACGATTGAGGTAATCACAAAATGATTCGGGATCATGTGAGTCGACTCGGAAAGTTCAAACCAGCTACTTGAAGGGGGCTGGCTTTTAGCTGATTTAACTTTGTACCGGCGCCAAGTTCCAAGGCTCAAACCATAAAAGTATGAAAGTGGCGGGAATGGCTTATTAATTGGAATGTATCAACCGCCAAAAAAAATTAAGTTTGAAAATGTGGAAACTCATTTTTATTACCCCGAACGGACTAAGCTTGTATGGAATTTTCCTTTTTCTTCTGTTGGGGACAGTAATTTTTTTGGAAAAATCTCTCAAGTTTATCCCAATTTCATTGAAATTTCATGAACCAAATATTTTATCAAGGGTCGAAAACTAGAGTAAGATTAAGTTTTCACTACGGTATTTTTTGTATTCTCGGTATTTTGGCATCCTTTCATAAGTCATTCTTCTTACACGTATCAATAGATTTGACATTTAATGGAAACAACATACACTCTTGACTATAGTGAGAATATGATATTTTTACTGTAAACTTAGCCTAAGCATTTAATTCATATAGTACATTAAGCATCACCTACCAACCGAGAGTGTCAAATCTGATATGACATACTAAAGCGGACTAATTTGCACGTGAAGCAACTCTAACCAAAGTGTCAAATGCTTAGGTGTCATTTGGCACATTTCAAATATTTTCTTTGGTTGCTTTGCTCTCCAAAACTTAATAAATATCCCTAAAAATAAATTAGGCACGCTTTATAGAGATGCCAAATTGTACAATGTCAAATTGCCATGTAAGTTTTCAAAAAAAGTTGATGGCCCCCTTTTGGCCTGAAATTTTAAGAGTTCTTTGGCATGGTATTTTTCGTTATTTGCTCTTAATTTTTTAATAGATTGGGATATTTTTTTTACATTATATTGTTCGATTCGACGAGAGGAGTCAGATAAGTATATAAATATAGACCAAAATTGGGAAAATATATATATTCTCCCTATGTTTTTTTTTAAGTGTGTAGTTTCGTAATTCCAATAATGAGACATCGTCATTACACCTTTCACATAAACTTTTTTCCAAACTTTTTCAAAATGATAAACAATAATTGTACAAGCTTTTACTTATAAACTTTTTAAAATTGACAATTATTAGGTGACAAATCAAAATGAAATATTGGACTATTATCTGGGGACGGAGGGTAGGAATGGCAATAGGAAGGGTATGGATCGGGATCCTATTTCACCTCCTATTCCCAATAGGGAAGAATCCCCACCTACATATACCCAGAAAGGGAAAGTGGACAATCCACCACCTGCCTCTCATTGGGGATCGGGTGTATTTGGGTAAATCTATATCCAAACTAGTTAAACTAGAAAAAACTATAAGATGCAAACAAAATTAATTACATGTCCTACAGTAATAAAAAAATTATTTAAAACAAAATAGAGTTTTACAAACAACTATAGTCCACAAAGATTATTTAATATTTCTAACAAATACCATCATAAACTGTTTTTTAACACTTCAGCATAAATATTAATGAATCGGAACGGTTAAATATATAAAACACACAAATTATACATGTATGCATACTTATATACACACGCACACATATATTTGTAAACTATATACACGCCCTATATTCAAATGAAGATTTTTTAAGTTCTACCATACTCCTATTTGATGAAAAATCAAATAATATATGCCTCCAAATAGGCAGGTACCCATCGGGTTTGGGGAAAATTGTTATCCCTGGAGGGAGTATAAGACAATTAAAAAGATCGAAGGAGTCTAATTTCTCTCGTCGAATAGTTACGAACTAAGTCACATAATTCGGATGCGTGTGTGAGAGCGGAAGCATAAAAAAAGTCTTTGAAACACATTTCAACCTACTAAAATCTGTGAGTGCAGTGATTGAATGCGAGCAGAAACGCGTGGCCTTCTTAAAGATTATGTGACTAATCTGACCCATTTTTTTGGGTAACTCTAATCTGACCCATTTTGATGAAATTTTAAATTTAATACGTACATTTCACAGTGGTTCGGATGTATAAGACGGAAAATGCACTTTTAAGACAGTCACTATGGTTTGTGATCATGCGAGTCGACTCGGAGAGTTCAAACCAGCTAAGTGAAAGGGCAGGCTTAACTTGTACCCGTGCCAAGAGCGCCAAGTCCAAACCACAAAAAAGTGTGAAATTGGCGGGAATAGATTAATTGGTATGCATCAACCGCCAGAAAAAACTGAAGTTTGAAAAATGGGAAACACAATTTTCAGTACCCCAAATTTTCTTTAAAAATGAATCTAATTTCTACACTAGAAACTGCTAAAAGGATCCCAATTGGAGGGGGAATAATTCATTTTGATTTTTTTTTTGTCTTTATTTGATTTTTTTTCCGTGTTCGTTAATTTTATACTCCCTCCATCCCAAATCCTTGTACCATGTCACTATTTGGGACCTCTAAAAAAAATTGTCTATATCTTTTGATCTATAATGATTTTTATGTACAATATAGATCTTGTTTCATAGATCTCAATTAACTTTATTAAACACATATTTCAAAATTATAAAAAAAACATTATAGATTGTGAAATATAGACAATTATTCGAAGAAATGAAAAGGTAAAAATGGCAAACAATGTGGGACAGAGGGAGTATCAAATTTTTGTGTTTATTGATTCGTCTTGACGGTAAATCCCAAAAGAAGTGTAAAAATCTATCTTTTTTACTTATTTTTGTCTTTGTTCAAAAAAAAACTTGGATCATAATATTTTACTTTTTTTATTCCTCTCGTCGAGATAAATCAATAATATAAAAAAAATAATGAAAAACTAACAAACAGAGGGAAAATCAAATAAAGACAAAATAAGTCAGGTGACTTATTAAGCCAAAACAGACAACAATTCTACGACTGTCCCAAGCAAAAACTCCAACAAATTATCGTAATACAAAATCAATGGTTGAGATTCACTTGGGTGGGTAAGTGGACTTGAACATCCGAATGAAGTTCGATCATTCATCTGAAACTATTGGCAATACTACGATAAGCGCATGATTCATGAACAGTGACACTGAGGTGTTAGTTATGAATTATTGTGATGTTACTATACGTAACATGGATTTTGAAAATGACATAAGATTTTGTAGTTCTGTAACAACCCTGGTTTTTTATAAGTAATTTTTTTTAATTCAATTTTTTTATTTTTTTTCTCTTTAGTATTTAAATTAAATATTAGCTTTCTATATGTGTATATGTACTAGTATATCTACTTTCATAACACAAAAAACCCTAGATTTCCAAGAATCTTCCCATTAAAACTCTAGGATTCTCCCTAGATTTTTCTAGAAAAATATTAGCCATGTGCTTGTAAGTGGGAGGAAACTTCCTCTTTAACTTGTTATCCAATAACTAGTACATTGCACTACCCTATATCTACATGCATATACATTTCTATTGTGCACAAGAATCCCATAGAATTATGTTTGATAGAATTCTTTTAGATTTCTCCATTTAAAACCTAGAATTCTAAATACTGACCTATAGATTTACTTAGGATCATGTAGGATTGAGTTGTACTAGGTATATCTTGGACATTATGGAGAGAGAGAGAGCGAGTTTGTGCATGTGGAAAATCTCATTACTTGGTCACTAAGTTTTGATTCATGCATGTTGTAACACACAAATTCGAGTCATGCAATGAAGAACAATAAAATATGCACAAAATAATAATTTTATTGATTTGAATTTAATGCGGGTACAATTCTCTATTAAATGTTCTTTACAAGAAAAAAAAAAGAACAGTAATCCTCTGATTCGATCTCCGGAGCTGAAGTTGCAATCCAACGGCTGTAGAAGCTTGTTGTAGGATTGAACCGGTTGGTAGTTCTTTCAAATCTTCAATTTTGAGAAGCTTGAAGGACGAAGCTTGATCAAAGGCTTGGACGGCTTTATCTTGAACAAACAATGTATTTGAGGCGCGATCTTCGCTAGCTGGCGCGTAGACCGTTGTTGTAGACGAACCGGCACGAAGCTTGGGTGCTTGTTGATTTTCCACAAGAACTTGAGAGATTTGTGAGAAGTTTGAAGAACGATGCTTGATCGAGGGCTTGAACGGCTTTATCTCGAACAAACGATGAATTTGAGGCGCAATCTTCGTTGCCCGACGCGTAGACTGCCGTTGTTGTAGATGAACCAGCACGTAGCTTGGGTGCGATCTTCGTTGGCAGACCCGTAGACCGCCGTTGTTGTAGATGAGCATGCACGTAGCTTTGGTGCTTGTTGATTCTCCACAAGAACTTGAGGGATTTGAGAGAAGCTTGAAGAACGATGCTTGATCGAGGGCTTGAAAGGCTTTATCTCGAACAAACGATAAATTTGAGGCGCGATCTTCGTTGGCAGACCTGTAGACTACCGTTGTTGTAGATGAACCGGCACGTAGCTTGGGTGCTTGTTGATTCTCCACAAGAACTTGAGGGATTTGAGAATAACTTGAAGAGAAGCCTTGAGAAGTGCTGGAGGGTGCTCTCAAATTTCCTTTGCTTAAGATGTCCCCTTACTGAATATGTCACCCTCTGTTGAAGCTTTCTCTGCTGAAGATGTCTTTTCTTCTTAATGGGAGCCCCTATTTATAGACTCAAGGAGAGAAGCCTTTAATTTGGAAATTCCTCTTTGATTGATTTGCTTTCCAAATAAAAGTAAATCAGCCTCTCATTAAGGAAACAAATTAGGTCATATATAGGGGCTCCCTTACATAGCTTATGTAAGAGATTTTTCGTTCGAGACTGAATTTCGACAATCTGAACCGTTAGATGCGTTTAGAATGTGTTTTTAAGGTCTAACGCGATGATTCGTAAAAAAAAATACCCGAAAGGGCTTGATCCAAGCATTTTTCGATAAAAACGTTATACATAGCGTTTTTTCAAAAACTAATTGGATCAAGCCCTACCGGGTATTTTTTTTTTACGAATCCTCGTGTTGGACCTTAAATACATGTTTTAAACACATCTAACGGTTCGGATTGTCTCGGATCATTGAAATTCAATCTTGAACGACAAATCCTTTACATAAGGCTTATGTAAGGGAGCCCTTATAAGATCCTCCTCCTATATATATATATATATATTAATTGTCATTGATTAATTTTCTTTCCATAAGAGTAAATTGACATTTTCAGTATGGAAATAAATCATATCAGGTTATGTGTGTATATTCATTTTGACCCTGGTAATTTGGTTGGGCTTGGGTTCATGGGTTGGCCCAATTTCATGGTCCATTTAGGGTCATTTGAACAGTCCCATCTTCTTTTGGTCTAGCCCACATCTTTTAAATTATTGAGCCCATACTTTGCCGAGCCCAATAATTATTTGCAGGCTTTTGACCAATTTTGATTTTAATTAATTAAGATTATTTATTCATCTTAATTAATCAGACGGAGATTAAGCCATGACGAAATTTTAGTGTGTACACATGCACCTTGGAAGCTTCCTATTTGGGTATGTGTGTATACTTACTGTTTACATATAAAATTAACACATCCAGTAATTAAATGACACGTAAATCATAAATACCAAACGTTGGTGATTTGTCATTAATGACAAGCACTAGAGTATATTGCTTCAAAGAAGATCAATACGTTATTGTATTATCTTTCAATTTAAAAGACAGTTATTGGTAGCTATAGCCAGAGAACAATCAAATGATAAATTGAGATGGGCTTCGAAGCCACATTACAAACTGCCATAAGGCATGAATTTTGTATTTTTACATGTGTGAAACTGGGCAGTTAATAGTTGAAGCAATCACATATGAAGCAGATCGTGGAAGGAAGTTATCTTTTGAAATTAATCATGTGTAAAATGTGATTTGAATGAGTAACTGTGCATATTCAAGTTCAAATGCTTTTGGAAGGAAGAAACAATCTTTTAAAATGAAATGATGAAGTTCGAAGCCAAGAAACCAGGCGGGAAGTTCAAACTGTACGCAATGTCTATAAATAGAAGACATTGAAATGTGAAGAACCCCCGGATAAATCCTCAACAAACAGCAAAAATGATGCTTGGTTTGTTCTTTGATAGTTAGGATTGTAGTTTTAGGAATTCAACTCAGTTCGAAGTAGTTTATGAGTAGTTGAAAATAGTATTTGTAACAATCCAGTGTTCGAAGTTCTTGTTGTTGTTCTATTTGAAGTTGAAGAATATTTCGAAGTAAGTTTATTTTTGATTTCCTAATCAAAGCATCTTGTTTCTTTATTGTTATTTGATTTTCTAAGTAAATTGGTTTATATTTCTTCATTTTGAAAGAAAAATCCTCTTAGTTGAGGTAATCAAGGGCGGAGCCACCCTTGGGCTGAGGTAGGCTGCAGCCCATGTGACCTTGCAAAAAACCCAAAATATATATATATTATATGCAAGTTTTGGACCCAACAAGTTTTAGCCCACCCTAAAATTTTCAGCCCAACCGAAGAACCCACAATCCAGCACATTTTGTAATTAACCAAAAATCAGATAAAAAAAAAAAACTAAATAGAGGATCCGAAATCTATCTTGCTCTCTCTGAAAAAAATGAAAAAAAAAAAGAAAAGAAAAGAAAAAGATAGAAAACAAACCGTCGCCACGACTTTTGCAGATCAGTAGAGCTTCTTCACATTCTTCTCCTCAAATCTATCTTCCTCTCTCTCTATCTCTCTCTCTCTCTCAGATCCCCAACTCAATTGATTCTGATCATCACCACTACCACTGGAGGTCTGGGGCAAGTTGCAACGACAATCACATCTTGTTCGGTAGGGTTTTATGTTCGAGCAAATTCTTGTCTACAAATTCTAATAGAAATAGAAGTGCCCAAGTGGGAAAAAATAAGAGACTTTTGGATGCATTTGGACCTTTGGCAATAGAGAATCTCATAGTGGATGTCAAAGAATTATAAATTCCAGTTGAGGTTTTAGGGTCATGTCCCGGTCACTATCCATTGATTTTCCAAGAACCAAAGCTGTCTCTCTCTCTCCTCTCTACTTTATTGCCTTCCATAGTGTAAATTTGTATTTTTTTTACCCAACTACCCAAGTCACGTACTGTTTTTTAGGCTTTTTTATTGGGGTCTTTTTGTTATTAGATTTAAGGCTTCCTAATTTGTGTTTAACTTTAGTGAATTTTGAAATGCAGGACAATCATACACTACATACCACGGAGTTTCGGACTAGATTTTCCATTCACTTGTGAGGCTTCAGATTTGTAACTTGTAAGTATTCCCTTATTATGCAGAGCACTAGCGGGTGTGCTTAGTTTTTTTTTTATGTTAAATGCAGAGCACAGGCGGGTGTACATTCTTGTATTTTTCTTTTGAACATTTACGTATTTATGGACAAGTTTATTGGACGTTAATTATAAAGCTTTTTTTGGTTTATATGTAGTAAGTTTATAAATTTTGGTTAGCCCAGGGTAGATTAATGTTCTGGCTCCGCCCTTGGAGGTAATTGAACCATTCAAACACAACCGTCTGATTATTTTTGGTTTTTCAAAGTTAATCTAAAAGAGAAGACTTATAAGCTTTCTCTGACACGCTCGCACACAATTATTATAGTTCAAGGAAGTAAAAAGACAAAACACTAACAACAAAATCCCTTAATTTGAGGAATTTCCGTAGATTTTCTAGCGACCAAAATCCTCCCATTAAATGCCAAGATTATGAGAATAAACCTATAGATTCACCTAAGTAATTAGGTTTGTGCCTATTTATTGGTCCTTATGCATGTCTAACTAATACTCCCTCCGTCCCAATTTGCTCGACTCTTTTGGGGAGTCCAACTTGTTAACGGGTGTGAAAACTTTATATTGTCTTTTCTGTTTTGCCCCTAAGTCTAGTTGATATTAATGAGGCCAATTTTATGGGGCTAATTTTTTATATGAAACTCAAAACATATGCAATATGGATCTTGTTTGATAGATATCAATTAGTTTTATTATACAAAGTTTTCAAAATCATAAAAATTGTTATAAAATAAAAGATAATGGACAACTAATTGAGAGGGAAAAAGTATTTTTTAAGGGTAAAACTGGAAAGTAACCATATTTTGATGGATATTTTTAGAAATGAGACATATATTTTGGGACATCCCAAAATGAAAAGAGGGTCCAACAATTTGGGACCGAGAGAGTACTATAAAAAACTCCCTAAAACAAAGGTGGTCATGCAAATTCATACACCAAACTAGAGCACTAAAAATTTCCTACTAGATTTTCTCATTCAATACTTAGATTTTTCTTAGAATTCATTAGGTACTTAGGATATGGAAACCTAGGATTTTATTCTTTGGAAATCCTTAAAAATTACTGGAACCGCTACTGCATGTATCCACCTCTTTATCCCTTATTTTTATATTTATTTTTTCCCCTAAAAAATATATCGCACTATATAACAAGTTCTTAAAGTTAATTAACTTCACTTTACATGACCGGGCATCCCCAAGAGACTCAACAAGTGAGCTATATTCTCTAGTTTACCTAGCCCAATCTCAAAAACCCACTACAACAGTCTCAACAAATTACCTCAAGCTACAATACCTATCTATTTCTCTTATTTTTTGTGAGGCACTATTCACCACTTAAACATTTTAGAAATCATTTCCTCTTTATTATCTCTCCTCTCTTCTCTGAAAAGAAGAAAACTATTTTAATAGAAGGAAAAATAATATTTCAATAATGATAGGTAAAATATAAAACATTATTAGAGTATTGATAGAAAAAATGTTAAGCTATAACAGATACGTGCACCGTATACTAAAGCCTATTTTGACCAAAGTAGAAAAGCCAACTTTTGGCTTTTTTGAGTTTAAAAAAATCACACTTTTTGGCTAAAAAAGTTTTAGCACTCTCAAATAAGTAACTTTTTTTTTGACTTTTTATCCAAAATAAGCAAAAAGCCAAAAATTGGCTTTTCTACTTTGACCAAAATAGGCTAACTTGGCTATTTACCAACGATTATGTTAACCGTGACTGTTTCCTCATTTTTTAAATCGCGTAGAAAGAAAACGAACACAAACAATGGCCAAAACCAGGAAAGCACGAAAGGCCCTTTAATATATACAGGAGAGGCGGGAAATGTGAAGCGTATGTAGCACTCTTTACTCGAAGCACCAACTTCCCCGCCACTTGCACCTCCTTTTCTAAATCATCCCCTAGGGTTTCCTTGTTTCTTCGTCAACTAAACCCCCAATTCCCTAACCCTAGACAGGATTCCATTTCATCCGAATACATTCACAATCAAAACAAACGGTAATTCTTTCTGTTTCATCCAACTGCTAGGTTGGTTTTTTCCCATTCCCCTCTCCCTTTGTCTCTCCATCAATGGGGAGCAAAGTCAAGGACGAGCTGGTATCGACAGTTCGATCAATCGTCGGTCTCGAATACTCCAACATGGACATAATTCGAGCGCTTCACATGGCGAACGACGACATCACAGCCGCCATCAACATCATATTCGACACCACCCCCAGTTTCAAAACCAAAGACAAATCCGAAACCCGAAACTCGAGCTCGAGAAATCCGAATTGCAACGAGACGAGAAACCGCGTTATGGATTTGAGCTCATCAAACGGTACTCCGAAAAACCCTAGGAGTGGGATTATTGAAAGTGATAATAACAGTACTGAACCCACGAGGGGTTTGGGTGAGAGTTCTAGTCCAGTGGGGAGTGAGTGGTGGCTTGTGGGTTGTGGTGAGGTTTCGGGGCTTTCGACTTGTAAAGGGAGGAGGCTCAAGCCTGGTGATGAAGTGGATTTCAATTTTCCTTTGAGGAATGCGCCTACTTCGCCCTCGCCGGCGAAGTTTGGTGGGCGTGGGCGACAGGCGGCTGCTTGTTCTGAAATTGTGAGGTTCTCTACGAAGGAATGTGGGGAGGTATGTTGCTGTAGTTCTTAAGGCTGTGGTATTTTTTAATGCCACTTGGACATGTGTTCTAAGTCTATCTCTTTTAGGAGTTAATGGAACAGAAACAATGGGTAAAGCAGGATTGGGCATGCGATTTTCAATTTGAAACAAGAGTGTTAGGGTATTGAATGTTCGAGCACACATGTATAAAGATTAAAGATGCCATATATATGGACATATCCACATTTGTGCTCACTTTACAGAATCTTTTGTAGGCCTAAGCAAAAAAAAGAAAAGAACAGCTTTATATGCCTCACTGCGCACTTGCATCTGTTGATGCCAATTCAAATATCTTAGTCTCTGAGTGCTCATCTATGTAATGGCGTGATCTCTATATTGAAGTCTAAGGAATCTGAGAAGCAAAATGAGTAATTTTTTTTTGTCTCATTTCTTGAAAAACACTTTTGCATAGACCGTTCATTGATCATATTGAGCATAAATGCAGTAGTATTAAAGGATACAAGAAGCTCTAACTCAAGAATCGTCAAGGACAAAATATGGCTGGATGGGGCCTTTTGGTCCTTATGTGTTTCCATATGATGATATCGAGTTCACGTGCAGATTGGTCGAATACCTAACGAGTGGGCTCGATGTCTCTTGCCTCTTGTGAGGGATAAGAAAGTTCGAATTGATGGCTTCTGTAAGTCTGCTCCCACTGTATTGGGCATTATGGACACCATTGTGTTGTCTGTCAGGTAATGTTGAAGGTATACTGAACTTATTCTGTCTGTATTAGGAATTATGAGAAAGAAGAAAAAAGGAGTATTTTATGTTTGCCCTTTGTTTAATGCATGACTAATTCTACTTTCGTGCTATGCAGTGTGTTCATCAACAGTTCCATGTTTCGGAAAACCAAACAAACTTCGCTCAAAGCAGTCACCAACTCAACTGACGAAACAGTTGTTCATCCTCTGCCAACTTTGTTCCACTTACTAGCACTGATACCTTATAAGAAGGTGATACATATTTTTTGAGTTTACATAGTCTTATTAGGTATATGGCTGAGTAGGAATCTAGTGATAAATGCGTTGATCGTTAATAGGAGTATCCTTTGTTTTAAAATGTTCCATCTCTCGATTTGTATTTTAAAAAATCTGCTGATTGTTTTGCTTGGTTATAACTAGGCAGAATTTACTCCTGCTGATTTGTACACAAGGAAGCGACCTTTAAATTCAAAGGTGCGTAAACAAATTTATTGCCAATCCGTTTCTTTTACGTGCGAGGATAAGCATGTTATTTTAACTGTGCAGGACAGCTCTGATGGTCCTACTGCATTGCTACATATCAACAAGTTCAAGAATCAGTCTGTGAACGGAAACGAAGTTGAAAATGAGGAGTCCATTTCAGATGCTGATCTTGAGAATATTGTTGGTGTGGTTGATAGCTCTGAGTTAGAGGTATTATCAGTTTTGAGAATATCACTTCTGTGGTCTTGGAACTTGCAAGCAATGAAATAATAGATTCTCCCTGTATTAGGAAATGGAAGCCCCCAGCACTCTTCAATGTGAACTTCGCCCCTACCAGAAACAGGCTCTTCATTGGATGATTCATTTGGAGAAGGGACAATGCATGGATGAGGCAGCAACAACACTTCACCCATGTTGGGAGGCGTATCATCTTGCAGACAAGTATGTTGATTTTTATCAGATTTAATGCTCTCATTTTGAAATTCAGTGGTTAAGAGGATGTTTCTTTGAAGGAGGGGGCTTGTTGTCTACTTGAATGCATTTTCGGGTGATGCTACAATGGAGTTTCCAAGCACCCTTCAAATGGCCAGAGGAGGAGTATGGTCCCGAGTCTCTCGTCTTTTCTCATATTTTTATCCATAGTAGTTTGGGGTTTTGACTTTATAGTGCATTTTAGATTTTGGCAGATGCAATGGGACTTGGGAAGACAATAATGACCATATCTCTCCTTCTTGCTCATTCAGAAAGAGGTGGATCAATAGATGGCCCTTCCACAAGTGGGGCCTTCATTGAAAATAGCAACACCGATGGCATTTCAGATCAATCTCCAACTTTCCCAAGTAAAGAAACAAAATTTTCTGGTTTTGATAACCTTGTGAAACGAAAGAACTCCCTTATTGGTGGCGGCAATTTGATTGTATGTCCCATGACGCTTCTGGGCCAGTGGAAGGTGCACATACTCCATTTTGACAATTATTTTTTACGTTTTCTACGACACCCAGTTATGGATGTGTCAAAATTACACTGACAGTGACATGGTGTTCATTCTGAAGTCTGATTTTTTATTTGTTGTTGTCTGTTGATAGGCAGAGATTGAAACTCATGCACAGCCTGGGTCTTTGTCTGTCTATGTTCATTATGGACAAAGCAGACCAAAGGATGCAAAAATTCTTGCTCAGAGCGATGTTGTACTAACCACCTATGGAGTCTTAGCCTCAGAATTTTCAACAGAGGTACTTGAGAAATATTGTTCTGTATCTTTTTGGGAAATCTCTTGGCAAAATCCTGCTCAAGTAGCCTGCACAGATAAATCAACATAAACTTTTGTTACATTCTATAAATTTTTCTTCGTAGAATGCTGAAGATAATGGGGGACTATACTCGGTGAGGTGGTTTAGGTTGGTGCTGGATGAAGCACATACCATTAAATCTTCAAAGAGCCAAAGTTCTGTGGCTGCTGCTGCTCTAAGTGCAGATCGCCGTTGGTGTCTTACTGGTACTCCTATCCAGGTATATTCATGTAATCTTTTTCCGCTTCTAGATAATCATTTGATTTAATTTCTTCTTTCAACTGTCTCTCTCCTGCATCTTGTGGATGAATTTTTTTCTGAAGGTGTATTGTGGATTACTTGAACCATACTTGGCAGTAAACAATTTGGGGATGTTTTTTTATATAGCAGTTCTTGTTTAGTTGAATCTGTTCTTTGGTTACATGACATTTCTACTTCCCTCCCTAAATTTTTGAATTGGAGGGTATTTTTGGCTTTCTCAAATCCAATGAAGAGAGAGTCACAAATAGTTATTGAATTTGCTATTTAAGTCTCGGGAAATTATTAAATGGAGGGCATTTTTGCCTTTCTGTCTCACGCTGATGCATTTCTCAAATCCAATGTCCTGACATTTTGCTTTTCTTCTTTTCTTAGAACAATCTGGAGGACATTTACAGTCTCCTTCGCTTTTTAAGGGTTGAACCATGGGGGAACTGGGCATGGTAAGTTTGCTTTCCTTAGTTGTTTATTACGAGAATATTTCTGTGGGCCACTTCAATTCTCTGTCAAGAATATTGGAATGGTTTACTTATCCAAAGCTGGTTCTTCTTGAATGTTGTTCAGAAGGATTTTTTGTAGGTTGGCCGGTAGTAAATGGGTTTGATGGTATCAAATATGTAACACCTGATTTTTTGTTCAGAAGAATATTGCTTTCCTTAGAAAGTGTTTTTTAGAATAAGAAACCTAATTTTTGTTACACCATTTCTCTCTCTCTCTCTCTCTCTCTCTCTCTCTCTGTGTGTGTGTGTACCTTTGTCTGTCATCATGTGTGTGGTGGCATGTTTATGCTATATATTAATTTAATCCAGGTGGAATAAACTGGTTCAAAAGCCTTTTGAGGAGGGCGACGAGAGAGGATTGAAGTTGGTTCAGTCCATCTTGAGGCCAATTATGTTAAGGAGGACGAAGCTTAGCACAGACAGAGAAGGCAGGCAAGCAAATTGCATATAACATTATCTCATCTTATCCTTTTCTCTTTCTTTGTATGAAACCTCTCAATGTCTATAGTCATAGTTCGATTTTCATTTTGCAGGCCAATTTTAGTTTTGCCACCTGCAGATGTTAAAGTGGTATATTGCGAACTCACAGAAGCTGAAAAAGATTTCTATGAGGCTCTATTTAAAAGATCCAAGGTTTCTAATCGTGGTTCATTCTGCTTATTTGTATTATCTTTTTTCTATCGTGAAGTAGAAAAGGTTTTCCAATATGAAAAGAGAAGAAAGTGATGCCGGACAGCCGGCGTGATCGAACACAAAAGAAAAGAACAAGCCGGAAAAAAAAGAAAAACCCTAATCTTAATCAAATCTTTATTCTCAATATCAAAAGTTACCTAATGAAGGTAGCAAGCCTAGTATTTATAGGCTAGCCACAATGTTTCCAAATTTGAAATAAACATGTGTCCAAAATAAAAATAACAATAGCTTCCTAAAATAACAGATTTCATTCCTAAATAAGATAAATAAAATCAATAGATATTATGTCCTTTTTCCACGCCGCATGTATGTGCGTGTGATTTTGGGCCTTGCGCGATCTCCATCAGAAAGATGTGCAAGAGGAGGACACAGTACCCCAAAGGAAAAACAGAAGACAAAACCACTGAAGGCTCACTCTAAAAATTATAAATGCCAACACAGTCGCAATATACCAAGAATAACGGAATGCCTGAAAAGGGGGACCTGAAGCCCCAAAAGATTAACAATGACATTGATTCGTAAGGACTGAATCGTACATTGATTCGTAATGACTGAATCTGTTCATACTTACCATGAAAACCCTAGCATTGGTCCAACCATATGACCCAAAAAGCAAGAATGATGCACAATTCAACAATTTGAATTCCATATTAAATGCTCCTAAGGGGAAATGTCCCTAAGCTTTTACCTTGAAGAAAAAATATTCCTTCCTATTGCTGTACGTCCTTTTCTTTGGGAAGGAGTGGCCTCTCAACTCACAATTCAACAATGTGAATTCCATAATGAATGCTCCTAAAGGGAAATGTCCCTAAGCTTTACCTTGAAGAAAAAATATTCCTTCCTATTGCCCCTTTTCTTTGGGAAGTAGTGGCCTCTCAACTCACCAAATGATCTTTCTCCTTTCATTCCAAACTTTCCACGAGAAATTTTCCTCTCGAAAATAAATCTCTCTTCTGTGCTTCCAAAAGATTATCATTTTGTATAACTCTGGCGCCTAAAGAAGCTCTTCCTGCCCCAAATACTTTTTTTTTTGGATAAGTAAACAATTGTAGTGTCTAAATGTAGGTCACATAATCAGTTAGTGGTACTAGCGAGCAACAAAAATTGGTAGATGACAAAGAAGCGCCTACCATTGGGCTCGAACCCACGAAGATGCTTAATGGGACAACCTAAAATTTTGGCATATATTGGTGTCCACATAATTATTTTATGTATTCTTACCTTTAGACCCGAAAGAAGCTCAAATATTTTTATATCTGGTAGCAGATTAGATACTTTAGACTCCTCCTGTTATTGTATTATGCTATAAAATGCTTTTTCAATTAGGATGTTGACTTGACTATTCAGGTTAAATTTGATCAATTTGTTGAACAAGGACGGGTTCTCCATAACTACGCTTCTATTCTGGAACTGCTGTTACGTCTCCGCCAGTGTTGTGACCATCCATTTCTTGTAATGAGGTCTGTGTCATACTTCGGTATGCTTTCACTTTGTTTTTGTCTTTCATTTTGTTGCAACATGTTTCAGTTATACACAAATTGCAGTTACAATGTTGAATTGTTAAGGACAGAAAAACAGAAAAATAATTTACATGTTTATTCCGACGATGCGTAAGAAACTCTTAGGCTATTTTAAATTAGTTTCTTCATAGTTGTCTTATTAGTATATGCTGCATATGTGTCTTTGGTAACGGGGTGCTTTGATGTTTCCAGTCGAGGTGATACGCAAGAATTCTCTGATCTAAATAAGCTTGCCAAACGTTTCCTCAAGGGCAGCCGGGATCTTGTCGAAGGGGAGGCGAAAGTTGTGCCTTCACGGGCTTATATTCAGGAAGTGGTGGAGGAGTTGCGCAAGGGGGAGGAGGGAGAATGCCCAATATGCCTTGAAGCATTTGAAGATGCGGTATTGACTCCTTGTGCTCATCGCTTATGCCGAGAATGTCTATTGGCTAGTTGGCGTACTCCTACATCTGGGCTTTGCCCTGTTTGCAGGTACTTCCAGGTTGCTTTTGTTTAATTGTCATTCCCACCACCCTCACCTGGGTCATCCTACTTTCTTTCCCCTCCCCATTTAGCAATTCTTTACAATTAATATCAGAAAATTTTCACTTAATTGTTTATTTTTTAGTTAGTCAAAATGTCAAATGTTGATTGTTATTCTGTCCAAGCCCACCGATACACAAGGTTTTCTAATTTTGCAGGAAGACTATCAGCAAACAAGATCTTATTACAGTGCCAACTGAGAATCGATTTCAGATGGACATTGAGAAAAATTGGGTGGAATCAACGAAAGTTGCTGCTCTGTTGCGGGAGCTAGAAAATGTTCGCTCATCAGGCTCTAAAAGCATTGTTTTTAGCCAATGGACAGCATTCTTAGACCTTCTACAAATTCCTCTTTCTCGGTAGCAATTTCTCTCCTTAAGACCTTTGTATGAATATTTTGGTTGGGGGTGGGGAGTTGCAAAGTATGATGCAGTTCTATCGTTTAGTATTATGTACCCTCATCCCCCAATCCAAGTTGTCAGGGGAATGATTTTGAATCTCTGATACCTATTTTAGATTTCTATTTATACACTTGGTGAGTTTGTGTGGGGAAGGGAGTTAGGGCTGGATAGATTGAACATAGATCACATAATCGAAATTTGAATCCAGTTTATCAACATTATTTGTTCAGTTGGATTCCCTTTTATGTTCTGCAAATGCAGCAAATCAAATAGTAGTATATGTTATTGAATCATGACTGCTGTCATCTGTTATCGCATGTGTGCCTTGGAGTTTCCCCTCTCTGCAATTGTAAACTTTGGTTGATATTTCTTTCGTCCTCAGGATTAACATTCCTTTCGTTCGTCTGGATGGTACACTGAATCAACAACAGCGTGAGAAAGTGATAAAGCAATTTTCAGAAGAAAGCAATATCCTGGTCAGTCTTTTGGATTGGGAGAGGGGAATAATAGGGCAGTGGAGGCAGTGGGGAGTCGTAATTTATTCAACAATAGAGGCTTAACTATAGTTCTACTTTTGTTGTTAACAGGTGCTGTTGATGTCATTGAAGGCTGGTGGAGTTGGAATAAACCTCACAGCAGCATCCAATGCATTTGTCTTGGTATGAGCCAAATTATGACCTTCTTACTCGTGCACTATGGTATTCTTGCTAGCTTTGGACCTTGCACTGAAAGAGATGGATTATGCGTCAAATGGTAGAGCTAACCTGGTACTATGAAGTTTAATCTCGGTCTAAGCCGTGATCCTTCATCATTTAGATCCAGTATTTGTAGACTTGTATGCTATATACTTCGGTTTATTGCACTTAGTGCTGTTAGTTCGCATATTTTCTCATCTCTTCCCATTGGCACTTAGGTTTGTGAGTTTATCCCATTTATGCCTGGAAACAATATTGCATTTCTTTATATATAAGTACTGTAAATTGGTCAATAGCCTTCAAGTGCGGTCCCCAAATTCCCAAGAAGGCCCCCTGGTTTCTCTTGTGCGCGCGGAGAAATGGCAATGGGGTGGCGCGAGGCGGGTATTTGCTTTTGCTTTTCCACTCCAAAGCCCGAATATGGCACATTGGGCTCTGCCCCTGAACCTCGACGGGTTTTATATCGAGTCTACCTCTCCGCTCCATTGCAAATGGAGCATCTTTCAACCAAGATGTATCTTCGTACCAAATCATGTGGCAATAGCTGGGGGGCTGAAATTTTTTGGAGTTTCACATGGTAAACACCTGCATAGGCGGCCAGATCAGGCATTGTATCAACTTGAGCATCAGAATACTGCATCAAGTTAAAGAGGCCAGCATCAATCGGCACCTGTATCACCATACAAAACTCGCATGCCAGTTAACAATCAAAAGGGATCATATACAATAATGAAGGCACTCAGGATATTTTATAACTCTCTTAAGCTTAACACATCAAACATTTCATAGCCAAGTACATGATTGAATTATTTAGTTTAGTGCAACTCCCTTGCCTTTTAAGAGTACTTGGATGACCCCTCCAATCCAACTAGGCTGGTGGAATCAACATAAAAATCATCTTTGAAAACACTTCAAGAGTAACTTGTGAATGTAATTCTGATATTGAGAGCCATCTTGATTGTTTTTTTTTAAAATATTTTTTGTGTTACAAAATGAATGGTCCCTATTCAACGTCATTCTTTACAAAGTTCTGCGAAATCTTTTGATTGTATAGCATTATTCCGTGAAGAAATTCATTATGTTCAAAACATTACGTGTTCGGGATTCTCCTGTTTTATGTTCATTTTTATGTTGATATATTACCAATTACATAAATAGACAGTCCATGGCAAATTTTCAACTTCTATATAGGATCCATGGTGGAATCCAGCTGTCGAGGAACAAGCTGTCATGCGGATTCATCGTATTGGGCAAACTAAAGAAGTAATGATCAAACGATTTATTGTGAAGGTATAATTTCTCTCCTCTTTTCTTCTTTAAAATGTTGCTCATTCTTTTTTGGCCTAATCCCATCTTAATGGATCGCCTATATCCTCCCTGCTGTTGTATAATGACATGGGAGAAAAACGTATAAGCTAGTCTTTCATGACTCAGCTGAATGCTCAACCCCCCTGTACAAGGCACACATAGTTTAACTTCAAACGTGTTGGGTTGGGCGGCATCAGTGCTCATGTTAGAAGTTTGTATTAAAAGACTGTAATCCCTCATCTAAATGATTTTGGATTGCAGGGAACTGTTGAGGAAAGAATGGAAGCAGTGCAAGCTCGGAAGCAACGGATGATTTCTGGTGCTTTAACTGACCAAGAAGTACGATCTGCACGTATTGAGGAATTGAAGATGTTTTTTACTTAGACTGGGAAAGCCGGAGCAGATATTTTTGGTACCGTTGATGGGCTTGAGGGTTTTGCTTCGAGTACTATTCAAATCAAGATCTTGGATACAACAATAAAATGGTAGCTCTTCATCTGGCTCTAAAGCATCGAGAGAGTGGATGCAGCCTGCATTCTTCACCGATTGGGAGAAGCAAGCATGTTGATTCAGTGGGGACAGAATGGCCATTGATCAGGACTGATGGGCGGGCGGGCTGAGGACCAGTGGTGTGGAGCATGAAGATGTTCGATGATAAATTAACCGATTAAGCATTCAATTGTACTTTGGCATTCAGTCATGTAATCCAATGTAAATTTGGTTGTATTTTAGTGTTTGATTTTGCAAACGGAGAGATCCAGCATTTCCAAACTATAATGTTGGACCCATTGTACTTCTTCATTAATTAGGGAAGTGTTAAAAATTAGTAGTATGTTATTTGCTATGTATCCGATTTTATAGGCTAGATGTATAAGCTTAGTGTTTAACTATGAAATAGCGAGTTACCTACGTGAAATTGAGGATATTATTGTGAAATTTTGTTGCTCCGTGAATCTGTCGTTATGGAAGGATTTGATATGAAAATTCTCTCGCTCGGGTTGTGTAATTTGATGAAAAATGGAAATAGAAGTAAAAAATAATATCTCAATAAAAAATAAATAAAAAATTTAATACCATCAAAATGGTGGGATTTGATTTGATGCGACACATCCTTTCTCACCATTCCATGGTACTCCTATTTTTTTTTCCTGATCGGCATTCAAAGGGCAGTTAATTCCTGGAATACATGCCCCAGACGAGCCGCTTCCTTCTCTCCATCGATTAACCCTCTTTCCCGCCGAGTCTCCGACGACGGACTGACACTCGTAAATTCCTACACACTCACCCACACCAGAGAGAGGGAGAGAGAGAGAGAGAGGGAGAGAGAGAGAGAGCATGAATTCGGAGAAGGAAGAAGCCTCTGTTCCTCGGCGGCGATTATCCTGCACCAAATGCATCGATGCTCTCTGGTTTTGCTATTGTATGCCTCCTCTCTCCCAATTTCACTTCCATTTACTGTTTTTCCTTGTGCCTGTAGTCTTAACACTTTACCAGGTTAACCTTCAAATCTGAAACTCAACCTGATTTCCCTCACGTCTGATCTATCGTTCGGTTCAAGTGGAAAATGATGGTTTAGGTTTTGTATTGACTCATATTACACTTTTCTTGTTACATATATGTCACGGCCAGTGTTCTTTGCAGGAGAGTAGCTGTTAATCATGTTTTGTCGTTGAACACTGGTTCATTGGCTAGGCTTTTGCGGTTATTTTGCACGAACTTAAGGAATCTAGGACTTGCCAACCTACTCATTTGAATGACTCAATTACGCTGCCATTGGCTTCCTAAGTTCTAACTCATGGAGAGTTAGAAGTCATCCATGATTTTTTGAACTTTTGTCTAAGGCTTGATGGCTTGGTTTGGTTGTGCTTGAAATTCCTGTTGTCTCGCGGCATGTGATAGCTATTAACAACATTTAGAAATGCTAATTGTGCAAACCTAAGGCTTATAGAAAGCTCTGAGAGGAGTAGCAGGTAGACAACCTCCCCAGTCCCCCCTTCCTGGAGGAGTTGCAAAACACTCGCCATTTCTCCAGTCTTAAGAGATTTTTATCTATTTAAAGGTTTAAACATGGTCTTATTTTCGCACGTGTCTCAGTTGTGTTTTCTTTAAGAACCGCAAAGATAGGGTAATTATCTAATTAGAGCAATAGTGACCCAACATCCCTGTATAGAAGTTTGAAAGAATACATATAAAAGAATTAAGAATCATTCTTTCCAAATAGCAGTACAGTTTAAGGGTTCAAACATGGAGGTGTTTTAAACACCATGTTTAAACTCCACTGGACAACCCCAAACACGGAGGCGTTTTAAACTCGGGTTCCTTCCTATCCACAGTTCAAAGGGAGTCTTTGGAACTGCCTTACTATGAACCCGATTTAAAATATGCATAGCGTTCTTAAAGAGCATACATCCACAACACAATAAGTACAATAGAATTACTTAACATACTCCTAACCATGTCCATTAATGTATGCTTACTCCTTTCAACTACGCCATTCTGTTTTGGTGTACCTAGAATAGTGTATTGTGCACATGCTACGTTTTTCAAGGAATTTAGCAAATGGCCCAAGGCGTTGTCTTGACTCATCATACTGTCCATAATATTCACCACTTAATGTTTTTTACCTTTCTTTCTAATTGCCTTTCTACCTCAGTAATGTACACCTCCAGGGTGCCGTGACTTTTTATGTAATAGACAAATATAACAATAATGTCAAAAACCATCTATAAAGGTGATAAAATAGGTTTCTATACGAAAAGATGTAGAGTCAAAAGGCCCACAAATGTGTGTGTGGATAATTTAAAAAAGGCCAAAACTTCTTGTGTTTTACTAAATCCAAAGAGAACAATAGTATTGTAAAACTTAAGATACCATTGTCGGGAAGCTTGTTGTAGTCTATAAATTGATTCTTAAGTTACAAGCCAAGTGTTTCTTTCCATTAAAGGGCAAACCTTCAGGTTGATCCATATAGATCATAATGAGCGACTAATACCATAATGATTCTTTGTGAGTCCTTGGATACGGGAGAGAAGGTGTCTTTGTAATCATTGCCTCCTTTCTGAATGAAACCTTTGGCAACAATATGTCGTCGATATCCTTGAGTACTGTCTTAGAAGGAAAAAATAAATAGCCATAAGAAATTCACTGGGCTTGAAGCCTATGAAAAAAGGGAATGAAACTCGAAGGCACTACAGGTCCACTTAGGTTATGCAGTACATATACTGATTTGACTCTCTCCATGTTCACTTTTGAAACTTTTACTTTCCTTCATCAGTGCCTTCAGTGCTTGTACATTGTCATGCTGATGACATTCATGTTTTGTCAGCTCCAGTCCACCAGATGCAACAGTATTATCGACTTGGTGTCCTCGACAACTGTTCTCAGAAATGGACCGCTCTTGTTGACTGCTTAAGTTTGAAAACAAAACGAGCATCTGAAGTAGAGGTATGTCCTTAAAGTTTTAAGTATTCGTAGGATTGTTCTGGATTTCTGTTGTACTTGAGAAAACTACTGTCCCTGAGCTCGAAAACCTGTGCTTGCATGGACTGAGGTCTGAAGCAGTTTTGCAGTTACTTTGAGGATAAGTGATGGTCCTTCGGCAGTTACTTTCTTGATGATCTACGGCGAGTCGGCGACTGTACCAACTAAATTCAAAGCTGGAATCATCCCCCCTTTTAACCCCTTTTCCCCTTCGAAAGGACAAAAAAACTCATCTATTTCTGTGCTGATTTTTTTTGGTTTTTGATAGATGGTAGGAATTAGAATTCAATCCCTAACCACACCCTCTCCTTTCAAATTCCACCCACTTTCCCTCTCCCTTTCATCCTCTTACAAGTTGGTTGAATCTGTCTTTTTCCTCCTTTGTGAGTAGCAATTCTTCCACAACTAGAGGCTGGGGCACACTGTGTGTGCACGTCGAAGTTTGACCAAAAAAATATGCAGTTACACACAAATGTTTCCGCCTTTTTGTTTTAAAGCATTGTCATAATGTGACCGATAAACAACAATGCAAAATAAATATCACATCAAATAAATTTTTCATGTTTATGCACTGTATTGTCACGGATTGCATGTAATAAAATTCTAACGCCGCCGCAGCTGCCACTTTTCCCATGACTTAATTCCCAAGTAATCATCTATCGAATATACTAAATCATCGTGTTAGCTCTAACGTAGAACATCTATTTTGTAAAATAGGCCTATCTTTTTTGCCTGCATATAAATTGTGAAATCGATGTGGTAAAACAAAACAAAACAAAACAAATTACGGGTTTTTTTTCTTTCCGAAATGTTGTAAAATTTTACTAAAGACGATTTTTTTTACCACGCAGGATCGATATGGTTTTTTCTCATCCTTTTTATTTTTATTTTATCGAATTGTTTTTTTTCAAAGTTGCTTTTTTCCTTTTTAAGATTTTATTTCAGTGGGACGAAGTGAGGTATTGAGATGAGGGAGAGAGAGAGGGGGAAAAATGCTAAAGTCCACATACAAAGAGAGAAGAAATGGTTCAGTGGAGATTTATTTATTTATTTATTTTTGTTAATGGTCTGAAGTATAAACAGAGTAGATTGGCAACAATGGAGGAGTTTTTTTGCACATATGCATGAGGAAATGAGGAATGATGATGATAATGCCCAAGTATTATAAAAAAAAAAATCCTAAAACTGGAATAAAAAGTAGAGAACATAAAGGTACCTTCTGAGGCCTGTGCTTTCTTGTGCAAGATTACTCCTATCTCTTCCTCTCTCTTACTGGATAATTGACTGATCCACACCATGTTTTTTTTGCTTTTACCGGAAAAAATTTGCAGAGGGAGATAACTGCTCGTGTAACTGCAAACCTTTATTTGTGGGTAAAGAGGGAATATGTGGGAGATGTGGGTGGCAGTTATTTTGGCGTGATGTTACGGTTTTACCCAGGCAGTTTTTTTTTTTGTTGGGCTATTTCGGAAGATGTAGAAAGCACTTTATTTCAGGGGCAAAAGAGGGAAACACTTTTGTGACAAGCTTCAAAAGAAGGGAACACCAAACTGGTGCTCTCCCTTTATATATTAGAATAGATGCTTGCCTCTCTAGAAGATTTATAATAAGCTGACGCAGCGCCTTCACATATTTTGAGGTTGTCAGGTGACAGACAGATTTGTTTGAACCAAGTTTCGTGTAATTGTGGAGATGGTTGCTTGAAGTATTTAACAAGCTTTTTCCATTGCTAGACCTTATTCCACATTCAGTAAATCAGCAACTCTCAATCTAATACATGAATTTTATGAACCTTGTGGACGTCCCTACTTGTAGCCAATTGGTTATGAGTTGGATTTTTCGTTATGTTATACTGTTCATGATTTAGGCAAGAGTCAGTTTTGCATACGGATTGATTCCCCTTATATTCTTGCTATAACTGCACTTTGTTACTCGGTGATCTGTCCTTGTTACCTCTCCACATGCTTGTGGGGTTCGCTCGAGTGTTAAGCTTGTCTCACATTAGACATTAGTCAATCATACCTTCCGAACTTGTATGAAGCTTGTAGGGTCTCCATTCATTGCCATTTAGATTCGAATCTGATGTTAACAATCATAACTAGCAGAAGCACAGCATATGCAAACCTCATTGTAAGCATTAATAATTCCAGGAAGAGGATGAAGTCAGTGCAGGTCACATTATACTTGAGTATTAGAGATATGTTAATTGCATGGTGCAGACCCCTTAGATTGTGTTCACCTTCTAAAGCAGGATGTACAAATACTGTCCTGTAAACAAGATTCTTGTAGGACCATATTTTAACTGTGTTCTGAAGTTAGAGGACTTAAGAGATTGTTCTGTTCAGAAGACTCCAATACTCTAAAGATGTGTACAGTCTTGTTCTTCTTTTGGTGTGTGGAGAATCGTGAAACTTTAACTCGTGGTTTTCTGAATGCTACAATGGTTTAATTAATGGGCAACTGTTTCTTCATTGATTTTGGTTAACATTATGGAAGGAAAACCTAGCAATCAACTGAAATATACTGGGAACCAGGCGGTCAATTGCGATAATCAACTATTCAGTGTTTTTTTCATGACTGAGGATTGTATGATTTATCGTGTTTTCTGCTCTTCCCTTGAAAGACCAGCGTTCTCTTCCTTAGCCAAAACTATTTCCGTATCGTCATGTGCTTTTTTTCCCCCTTCAAATTCAAGCTATGTTAAATCGCAGTGAACATGTAGCCCTTGATAGAGTACAATGGGAAAAAAAAGATTCATGTAGCCGATCCCAATTGATTGGGGCATGAGGCTTAGTTTGGTTTGGTTATTTTATTCAAGCTATATTATTTGCAGACTTTCCTGATCTTTGTATCTATTAACAAGTGGATCTTCTGAATGCAGGAAATCCTGGAAAATCGCGAGAAAGCTAAGCCACACATCTGGTCTTTTCGAACTCCGGAAGAATCAGCTTTGTACTGGCGAGATCTTTTTGGCGATTCAGATGAAGTTGAATGAGAGTAAATGTGTATTTTACAAAACCCTCCTGTTCTTTTCCAACCTTGTCTCTTCATTGACAGAAGGAACAAGATTATATGGGTAACCAACAGAGATTCTTTTTCTTTTAAGATGAGATTCAATATAACCTTTCGAAATTTTGCATTAGTGGATGTTAATGATTTCGAATGTTCACCTTCGCTTATTGGAATGATATCTTCTAAATGTTGCTACGAATTTCTGTTTTGCTTACTCAAGTAAACACATCTTATTACCAAACTAAATTAGAGAGCGTATTCCCTGGTCACATTCGTGTTTAGGTATAGGCTTGTTTGCTAACTGGAGGTAGAGGGCGGACATGCTATCACCCGGATACTATCTCCGAACTATTTGTATCCTGTATTCGGCCCTGGTCACATTCGTGTTTAGGTATAGGCTTGTTTGCTAACTGGAGGTAGAGGGCGGACATGCTATCACCCGGATACTATCTCCGAACTATTTGTATCCTGTATTCGGTACTCAGATATAGACGGTGAATGTAATATCTTCCATATTGTATACTCGCCTGTGGCCGGATATAATAACTCACCTCTCCTATTTCTATATCCACCTTGGAACAAACCAAACATATACGTATCATCTCTTCTATAATTTACTCAAACAAATCATGTATTATATATTCATCCTTTTATCATATCTCCCCTCATATTATATCCACCCAAAATTAATCCGATCGGCAAATGGCTTGACCTGTAAAGGGTATGACACATTATGTGGAGTGAGAAGAGGACAAAGGATCTGAAAGTGACATTTCATTTCTTTTCACTAGAAGGTGGGCACACACTATGCGTGTGCACTTCAATATATGATTATGTCATTTGTAAGAGGTAATTCTGTTTTTGAATGTTTATTCAACATGGGGTGGTTAGAATAGAGCATTTTACTCTTCCGTCATTAGGCTTGAGAAAGCACAAACATTTCAATTTTTGGGTAATTCGGGGAGATGAAAGTTAACACAATGTCAAAAAAAAGGAGACACCAAATTGTTGCTCTCTCGTTCTATATTAGAATTGATTTTTACTCTTTTATTTTTCCTCCTTTCTTTGTTAGATGCCAATTTTTTCATAGTATTATTCGGCAGAAGATAAACAAACACAGGAAAATAGTTCTCTATCTACTTTCTTTTCTTTCCTAATTCGTTACTCAAGTCTTTTTTTTAATTAGTAGGAGTATTATTTTTAATTAAGGGAAAGAGGGCAACTGACAACAATTCCAACTACTAACAACAAATGCATTCCTCTTCATTCTTTCAATATTCGGCAACAAAAAATAAAAGTAATTTATGTTGAGAAAGAGAAAGATGAAAAAAAGTAGCACGAGCCAGAAAATGAAAGACAATCATAAATAGAGAGATTAATTTTTAACACTCTCCCTTTCCTTTTATCCTAATCACTCTTTCTGTTTTTATTCAAATACAGTTTTGAAATTATCCTTTTCATACGTGCAAAATAGAATGTCGAAGCCATAATTAAATAATTTAAATTTGATAGGGACAAAAAATTGCATATGAAATTATGAACAAAGGAGGGTACCAAAATAAATTCCCTGAATAATAATGAAGAAATCCAAAATTTGACCGTTAAAATTTGTCCATTAGAAACACAATTGGTGGCTGTGGGGTTCGAACCCACGCGCACTTAGGTGCAGAAGATAGTCTTCCCTAACCTCTCGGGCAAGTCACCTTCACCATATGTAAATTGCCACTTTTGTATTTTTTGTCGTTCGTCATTCCTAATCTATTACATGAGGAGGGAGAATGAGATTCAATTTCGGGATGCAGTATCGGGTATCCAAAAACTCTACCGTATGAGCTAGCCACCACTTGCAAATTGCCACTTTAAATAGTACTACTAAAATTGATACTATGTAAAACCCACCATATGCTAACTGTCGTTGGATCGGATAGCCCCTCCCCTTCATTCACTCTCAACCGTCGATCTTCCTTCCCTCGTCCACCTCATGACCCACACGATATAAAATCTCCTCCGTCTCACGTGCCATAGAAACGGAGAAATGTTTTTATGTGCCGAGCCGGCACCATGTGGTGCCTATGCGCGCATATCCGGCTATCCAAAAGTATTTGCACGGCCCAAATCTATCACACTCTCTCTCATCTCTCTTTCCTCTTTTTCTCTCTCTTAATTCTAATCGGCCAAAAGTATTTTGGATGGCTGAGATGTGAGTTTAGATACCATGTAGGATGATGCCCGCTGGCCAGGGAAAAACTTCTCTAGAAAACAGATAGCGGCACCTCGAAACAAAACCCTAGAAATAGAGACTTCTTCTCTTCTAGAGTATTCCATTCTAGAGATAGAGAGAGAGAGAGAGAGAGAGAGAGAGAAGCGTTGAGGAGGCTGGTTTGAGTGAGTGAGTCGTAATAATGGCGGAACACTTGGCATCGATCTTTGGAACGGAGAAGGACAGGGTGAACTGCCCCTTCTACTTCAAGATCGGAGCTTGTAGGCATGGAGATCGCTGCTCCAGGCTCCACACAAAGCCCTCTGTTAGCCCAACCCTATTGCTATCCAACATGTACCAGAGACCCGACATGATCACTCCTGGTGTCGACGCTCAGGGCCACCCAATCGATCCCCGCAAAATGCAGGACCACTTTGAGGTCTCTCTCTCTCTCTCTCTCTCGATATATATATATATATATATATATATATATATATATATATATATATATATATATATATATATATATATATAGATGTAGGTCGCTCACAGAAGATGTATAGATA